>JANHFK010009397.1:176119-187458 GCA_036250565.1 Sibynophis collaris | reverse complement strand
AAACGGGGTTTTTAAGGGGATACACAGCTGATTTAATCTATTTTTAATATGTTTTAATTTCTGTATTATATGTTTTTAAACTTGCTGTAAACCGCCCCGAGTCCCACAAGGGAAAGGGGCGGTCTAGAAATCGAATAAATTTAATTTAAATTTAAAGTCAGCTTATTGCCCCCCACAAACTGGGTCCTCAACTTGGTCACTCCTTGGAGGGATTAATATGGAAGTTCCTCTAAAGCATTGCTGTGAGGAATATGCTGTGCATTTGGCAGACAAAAACTGCTCGTATTTGCTCTGTGTTGGACTTCAGCCTCATAGGAGAGTTAATGGAGTTGGTTGCAAGGTGATTTGGGAAGAGTTTGAGCCCATGGAACCTGAAGAAGTGATAGGGCCCCTTCAGCTGTTAGTTCAGCTACTTGTGTGTTAGATTGTGCCCTTGCTAGCTAATTAAGTTTGTGTGGGAGAAGACGTACGAGTGGATCCAGGTAGTAGCTAACTCCTCCTTGAAAGAGGGAGCCCTTTGAATGATGATATGGATGTCCTATTCCAATGTCTAGAGGCTGTTGTGGACCCGATGGGAATCCAACTCAATTCTAGCAAGACAGAGTGCCTGTACATATTTGAACCCTTCAAAGACAAATTTTTTCCATCTTTCGTTTGGATGGGTTGCACTACTCAGAGCTGGTTTGCAATCTGGGGTCCTCCTAGACTCGTGATTCCTGCTCAAAGAACAGGTGACAGCCTTGGTTAGGAGACCTTTTGCACACATGTTGGGCAGCAGACCAGTTGTACCCATTCTTTGACCGGGAGGCCCCCCTCACAATAATTCATGCCCTTGTAACTTCTTGTTTAGATTACTGTAACACGGTGTTCATGGGACTGCCCCTGAAGAGCATTTAGAAATTTCAATTGGAGCAGAATGCAGCTACATGGGTAATAAATGGTGCCAGATATACGACACCATTTTAGAAACTTTTAGAAACAAAAAACCCGACAACTTTTTCCTCCTCTGCTGCAAATGTTGAGATTTTCCCAAGCTTGCTGATATCCTCACACTGCATTTGGTGACATAAATAAGACATTCACTTATGAAATCCAAAAAACAGAATAAAGATGATTGTTTATCATGAAAAATTATTGGTGAAATTCTTCAGTTTCATAAGAAGTTTCATGCATCTTATGCATAATTGTTTTTTAACACGAACACATAAGGTGCCTTTGAAACTATGCTTTCTTTGATCCTTGGAGTAACAAGTCTTCTCTTATCCGATAAGAAATCAAAGTACCATTCTGAGTTATTCCGAGATATATCAAAAATGGCATATATGTTAGAACAGAAAAGGAAAATGGCTGCTTTATTTCTTCATTAACATGTGGGAGTGAAACTAATTTTCTATTGTGGTTTTCAAATTAATGAAAATAATTCTTCATTAATATAGGAATGTCTTGTCAAAATAATTTTCTAAATTAATTTTCAGTTTTAAGGTTATGACTCTACATATTTATCTAGAATAAGCCCTATACAAATATTAATTAGGAAAGGCATTGGAATGCAGATAAATCTTTAGGATTTTCTTAAAGGCCTATAGTTAGATGAGTGGTGGTTTGACAGTTTTCAAGTAGAAAAAGGCTTCTGTTTCATACAGGTTTTTTCACACTTTTCAAAGGCAAATAAATTAGAAGAACCTCTGCTGCAAACTTAAACAGTTTAGGCAGAAGAACCTTGACATCCATCTATTTAAGACACCAAATAAATTCTCAATTTTTCAGTTTGATTTGGAAATATGCAATCTGTAAACAATATAGCTGTAATAGTCGATGTGTCATACAATCCAATCATCTGACTCTCCCATCTGACTCTTAGGTTATCTACATTGCTTGATTTCCTCATTATCAAAACAAGTCAGCAACTATTCTTAGAGGGCAGAAACCGATGGAATCATTCTGTACTTACCCCCTGCTATTGCGAATGCAATGTCTGGGCATGGTTTCCTGCTGCAGGTTTAAAATACTTTTTTCCCCCTCCTTATGTTGCTTTGAGCAATCCTGTCCATTTTGACTGGTGCACTTTTCTTCATTACAGGTTAACCCCAGAGCAGGAATTCCCCTCAACTGAGTCAACTGTTGCAATGATCTCTAACGTCTTTTAGAGCTACCTCCCTTACATCAAAGACATTCCAGAGTCCACCAAGAGCTACTCTGACAACTCAGGATAAGTGAAGCATATAAACCAACAAATCCATGCAAAACTTTCTGAGTGACACATAAGTCCGTAAGAAGCAAAGCAGGAATAGTATATAAAATAGAATACAAAAACTGTGAACCCATTACATAGAGCAAGCAGGCTGAAGATTAGCAGAGAACCCAGAAATACTAATGAATGGCCCAAAGACAGCTTGTGTAAAATTCTAATAACCTAAGAGGGGCTTTTCACACCTTCATGCTATGTGCCATTACACCCCTTCCTACACTGAGAGGCTCTTGTACCAGTACGCAGAAAAGATAGGGAGATAGGATGAAGAGATGCCACCTAGGGAATGGTCAGATAAAAGACCGCAGAGTTTGCAGCTGGATAGTGGGAAGGAGGCTCAGCAGTGACTCTAATTTCTTGGGCTGTAAAGGAGATGACAGGAGAATTGTACTTTAGACTTTCAAAATTCTGTTAATGTAGCTTTACAACAGAGTAAAATTGGCTTATCTGGATGTGTTTCCTCTTTGGTCTATCTCAGGGCTCTCAAACTTGTGGCCCATGGTCCGGATGCATCACGTGTTGGCCCTGCCCCCACCTGGTTTAGCGAAGGGGGGGAAAGTTCTGAAACGTCATATGACACCGCTGTGACAATGCGAGTTTGACACCCCTGGTCTATCTGGTAAGACTGACAGCTCTGCTCATGGTCACTCATACCATGGTCACTTCCTGGATCAACCGAGATATTGTGCTCTACATCGGGATGTTCTTGAAGAGCATCTAGAAACTTCAGTTGGTACAAGTGGCAGTGTGGACAATTAAAGTGTGCTCCTAGAATGGCACATATTAGACTCTGCTCCATGAGTGCCATTGGTTACCAGTTTGTTTACACATCTAATTCAAGGTGCTGATTTTGACTTTTAAAGCCCTTCATGGCATGGGAGCAGGTTTTGACAGACCACCTCTTTCTGATCATGTCTGCCCATCCCATCAGTTCTGACAGGAAGGCGTATGCTGCGAGTCCTGTCTATTAAGGAGTTACATCTGGCAGGAACCAGGAGACAGGCCTTTTCTGCTATGGAGTCCTCTCTGTGAAGCATCATTCCTTGAGAGGTAAGATCAGTTGCATTGTAGGTAACATGTCAAACAGCCTTGGCGTTCTCAGAAAAATGGAGAACTGGTGAGATGGCTATGGTATAACACCAAAGATGCTTTTGAGAGTCACATTTGTAAGATAGGCAGTTATATCCTAGGGCTGAGAGAGCGTAACTTGCCCAAACCACTCGGCTTGTGGCTTAGGCAGAACTAGAACTCATGATCTCCCAGTTTCCAGCCTGGTACATTATCCACTACACCAGACTGGTTCTCCTTATAATCTACTGTATATCATCCAACTATAGCAAAAAGATGGAACTATATTGAGACACCTGTTGCTGGTATATTTTATTTTATGATCTTTTTTTTAATCTGCCATTCAATCATATCCAATTCTCTGAGGGTGCCTGAACGAGTCCATGCAGTTTTCTTGACAAGGTTTTTCAAAAGTGGTTTGTCATTGCCTCCTTCCTAGGGCTAAGAGAAAGTGACTAGTCCAAAGTCAACCAGATGGTTTGGTGTTCAAGGCAGAACTAGAATTCACAGTCTCCCAGTTTCTAGCCTGATGCCTTGACCATTGCAGCAAATGGCTCTCATTAAAAGTATTTAGAATATTTTAAATTGCTTTATAAGCATAATTTAAAAAAATGAAAGATATCAGAAAGTATCTTGTGAATCAATAATGGATACTTAGGGAATTACAGTACTTTGCTGTAAACTGAATCTAATTCAAACAATCATAAGTGCTTTAAAAATTTCACTAGAGGGCATTACAATTCCAATCAGCTTCTCAGTGAACATAAGTGTAAAAAAAAACCCCATACATAGAGAAGGAGGCTGATAAGATGGGCCCATTGATCACAATGCCTTTGCTTGCTCATAACACAGCCATCTGGAGTAGGTCAAAACAGAGCAACCTTGAACCTTGGTCCTTCTGTATAAGCAAAGCCATGGGAAAACAACCTAAGCAATAGGAAGGACAACGTTCCACAGTAACAATATCCTAGCCCAGTTCAATCTAAATTGGAAGGCAATGCAAAAAAGTGCCACATAAACCGAAATATAACCCTAAAATGTTTCAGAATAAGGGGGGGAAGGAGAGAGGGAAATGGTTTGTATTGTAAAGCAAGCATAATACATTTGATTCAGCTAGTCTACAGGCATTGTGTAATTCAACAAAAAGATAATTGATGCAAATGTCATGATCTTTTGTGTGTACACTCACCCTTACTTCACAACTAAATTAAAACAACATTGTGGATTAAATGGGTCAAAGGACAAAAGGCAGATCACACATGCTCATATTATCAGAGCTAATGTGAATAATTCAGTATGTGACCACTGCATGTCCAGTTTTTGGACTAATATAAATTGTACAGGAAAGAAGTTTATTACTGGTGTCTTCAACTGAACTAGTAAATAATTCCAGACGATTTGGTGACATCAAGAAAATGTAACATCTTATTTCATATTTTTCATAAAACACGTTCACAGGAGCAAAACCTAGTCCAACAAGGCTGAAGTATTCCAGCAGTTTATATTTTATGCTGACCAGATTTTATTGTTCCTTAAACAGCACGACATGCTCGAATTCATCCTAAATTTAAAAGTTAAATTGCCGTAGCAACACTACTAGTCAAATTAATATAAAGTGAATTAGAAACAAAACCATAATTTATTTCAGCTAGTAGCTGGAAAGTTTTGCAATTATACAAGCAACCTCTTGAATGAGTGTTTAAATTTATTTGAAATTACAGTTTTATCAAATTAAAGAACAACGCCACTGAATCCAACTTCCGACCAGCGTGGGTTGAACGCGTTGCGCAAAGAGAGGAACAAGGACAGCAAAATGCCTTGTTTCCCAGGAAACAGTTCTGAACACGTTAGGAAAAACTTGGTTCCGCACACTGACTACGAGCTGATTTAAACGTTTAAATATGCGCTCCCTTCCGCAGCTGAGTCCTCTTTCCAACCCTCCGGAGCCCGCCCGGAATTGAGGTGGGCGGTTACAAAGGCAGCAGCCGTGAGATTATATGATCTCAGGCCCTTCTCAGTCGCCCCCGGCAGCTCTCGAAAGCGGGTTTAGGGAAGAGAAGATGCCTTCGCGGAGCGGACGAGACTTCTAACATCTCTGAGCATTGAAATCAACAGGTAAGGCCGCGGAAAGTGGCCGTACCCACTCGGAAAGGCCACTCGAGGGAGTGAAGGTGAGCCAAAAGAAAATCACTGAGCCACTCCCTCGTGGGATTTCCTCGAGTGACGAGATAAAGTCTCTCCAGAGAAAAGTCTTTCTGGGACTTTTGTTGTGCCCGTCCGATTACTTGCTCTGTTTCTAAATCAGGTCGGACAGGGCGGATGGGCAGGGTGACTTAAGCCGAAAGATGTTTTCTTTCGCTTGCCTAAGGTACTATCTTACTTTCCTTTGTCCGGCTTGTTCGAGGTATATGCTGCTCGTTCGAATCGGGTTTCTGACGATTAAGAATTACGATTTGGTCAAAAATGCAGTTATCTTGAGAAAAAGTTAAGAAGTTTTTAGTGGGTGTAGGTAAGTCTTAGTTTCCTTCTGGCAGAGTTGCTCCGATATAGGCAACTCTCTGTTGAACCCCACCAGCCAGCCTCGAAAAAGCTTGTTGTAATTGCAGCTAGTCCAAGAGTCCTTGGGAAGCAGTGGTCCCTTCAGCTCTTAGAAAAGTGTGTTTCAGCACCTGGGTATGTTGAGGCCACAGTATTATTGAAAGAGGAGAAATCAGTCAATCCATAGATAGGACATAATTCTTGGCTATGTTTTCTCGTTAACAGCATTCAGTAAAATGCTGACTAACTATTTACATGTATGTCCTTTCATTCCTGTAGTTCCGTATTTCTTCCTCTGTGAATGGGATTTTGTGAGCCAGGCAACTTTGCCATGCAAAATTCTACGCAAAGGAAATGTGGTAGCAGATGGGCGTACAAATGCTTAGCCTATGTCTTCAGTGATTATATTCCTCTTTCGTTTGATTCTTGTGTAATTTCTGGGAGCAGTCTAATGCCATTTATATAATGAAACCACAGTGGTTGTACAGGTTAGGCTAGTTTGTGAGAGTTCTGTAACCTGTTTCCAATTCAGCATTCATTGTATTTGACGTGTGCTAACTTGTGTCTAATATTCTTAGAGCGAGATTAATCCTTTCTAAAGTCTGTAGTGACTAATCTATTAATCTTTTCTTGACAGGCACCAGGCTATGTTATTTTCTTATGTTTTGCTATTTCAGCTACTTATAAATTTGTCTGCATTTCCTCACTGCTCAATACCAATCAAGGAATCAAAGGATGCAATAGAAGAGGGTAACTTATTTATATTAATCATTGTATTTTTGTATTAAAATTGTTCCTAATATGAAGGACAAAATCATGATCGTATACTGTAGCTTAATCTAAATGTTGTTGCTTAAAATGGTTCAGTCAGAGTTCAAGTGTCATTGTAATATAGATAGATAGATAGATAGATAGATAGATAGATAGATAGATAGATAGATAGATAGATAGATAGATAGATAGATACATTCATATATACATATACATACACGTACATATACGCACACACATATATATATATATACACATATATATATACATATATACATACATATATATATACATATATACATATATATACTGTACACACACACACACACATACATGTATATGTGTGTATGTATGTATAAATATGTATATTCTGCACAAATAATGGTTTGTGGTAATCAACAAAGGAATGAAACCAAAAATTAATTGTTAAACCATATTAGCATATTTTGTTAAACATCACAATAATGTGTTACAGCCAGTTATATAATATATATATATATATTATATATCCTGTTTCCCCAAAATAAAATGTCCCCAGATAATAAGCCCAATTGGGCTTTTTAGCACATGGCAATAAGGCCAAGTGCTTATTTCAGGGTTCAATTTTTTTTTCCTGTATGAAAGTACAATTCACCAACATCATTAATAATCCCTTAATATAGCCAAACATTTACCAGATTTCTTCATCAGTTATGTCTGCAGCTTCTAGAGCTGTAGCTAGTTCTGAAATTGTGAAGAAAACTGCCGGGTCCTGCCAGATACCGTAGTCACCAGGATTTAAAGCTGATTCAAAAGCACAAATCAAACAGACCAAATTCAAGGAGTAGCCAGGTGTAACCTCATTACCTTTCTGAGATCAAGCCTAATTGTCCAATAGATGATAGAATTTTTCCAATCTGCTGACCATATTCCTACACTTTTTAAAAGTTCAGGTTCTTTTTAATAAATTCCTGCTCATTATCTTCTTACAATATTTTTCTAATAAGTAACTTACATAAAGATGATGCAGTTCTAAAAGTTCTTACAGATCTATATTGATGCATGCTAATGAAACATAAATATTGGAAGAACATGGGTATATTTTGTAGAATTAGACTTGCCTCTTCCCCCTTAAAAAAAAGTAATTGCCTCAATAGTTTTGTTGGCTGGGGAATGGAGGGAACAGTGGGTTATACCATTACAGTAAGGGGGTGATTCCATTCCTCAAGCTAGAAGTGACCTTCTTACCCCTTAAACTCTCATGCAAGCCAGCCATTCATGGTATGAAGGCAAAAGCATGAGAAACAGTAGTGGGTTCCAACCGGTTCGATCTGGTTTTTAGAACCGGTAGTAACAACGGCGGGAGACTCTGCCCACCCGCCCACACATCATCACAGACTCTGCTCATGTCCAGAAGCGTTGTGCATGCTCCCATTGTGAATCGGTAGCAAAGGTAAGTGGAACCCACCCCTGGTGAGAAACATAGAAACTCAGCTATGAGTTTCTAATTACAGGAGATACATTCCACACGTGCCTTCCAATTTTTAGTCCTAAGTGAGCTTGCAAAATTAAAATGTAAAAGTAACACTGGGTTTCAATAAGATTAAACTACAAGACATGCTAAGGAATAGTCATATCCATAGTATCTGTATGTCTTTGATTATAACTCCAATATTCTCTGACTTTTGGTCAAGTTGACCTTTTGCAATTGTAAACTAGCAGTTCTCTAGGATCTAGGGTATTGTACTATGTCCATATATTCCATTCATGTGGTCTTACAGAATTCTATTCCTTGATTATGAGAAATAATTACATTTTCCTAAATATCAGAAAATATCTATGTGCAATTATTAAGATATCTGCAGCTCACTGCAGTGCATAAACTTTCCTATGTAAATTTTCCCTTCGATGCTATGAAATAGGGACTCAAAACCATTAGCTTTTTGCCTTAATAGTAAAAAGTAATGTATGTGTATTTTTTCCTTGGGAATTCCACTTATGTATGTTAAAAAATAAGAAAAGTCAGTTAAGGCAACAATGAATAAAATAATGCCAAATAAAGCTTGTCCCATCTTTTGCATTTTATAGAAAAATGGAGATAGCTTTAAAAAGAGATTGTTAAACAATACTGTGCTTATCAGCTCTTCTGTTTCTATTGTTTTGTTTGGTCAGAAAATTATGTCTTGCATCTTTTGAAATTGCAGGTATTTTTTTAAAGTGTTTTAATGGTATTGTATCTTATAATATTTAAGTAAAAGATACTTTAATTCACAGAGTTCAGTAATAATAAATGACAAGCTAAAAAGTGGGTTCTGGCATGTAGGCTGCATCTGGCATCTTTCTCGTGTGCCATGGTTGCAGGAATGTAGAAAAAATAATGTATAATTTAAGCCACAAGGACCACATGGTTTTCTGGTGTGACTTGGGAAACATTGTAGATTAAAATATAGCGTGATTAAAAACATTCATTGAATGGTATCTTGACTTTCTCAATGTAGCAGTAATAAAAGAATGAGCATACAAAAAATTAAATAAGAAATAAAGTGGGGGAAGTTTTAAATATTTTAATCCTTGGCATTCTAAGATATTAACATTATTTTAACTATATTTTAGTATTCATCCTTGCAGAGAAAGCCAATTTATTCATTGGACGACATCTTCTATACAACCGATTTGACTTTGAACTAATAACCCAAGGAGATCTTGAAAGAGAATGCTATGAAGAGCAATGCAATTTTGAGGAAGCAAGGGAAATTTTTGGAGAGTCAAAAAAGGCAGTAATTATTTAACTTACAATTGCTATTGAACATTTGACATGTGGATGCCTTTTGATTGATAACAAGTCAACAGCATACTTTGCATAGGAGCAGCTGTTAACTTTTCTTATATACCCTAATAATGAAGCCTTCTAAGTTAGCCCTGGTCATCTTCTTCTTCAGTTGTTTGAACTGATCCTTTGAGAGCTGTATGCAATGAAATTTCATTTTAATCTACGCCAATTAATGTACATTCAGAGTGACAAAGTTATTCTAAGTTCCGTCACTTAGGGATTGCAAATGTATGAAGGCACTAAGGATGTGATTTGTAAAAACCATATGTGGATGATGTGAAAAAAAATCCTAAACACTATCCAGTTAATGCCAACAGTGTTCATACATATTCCATGCAGTACTTTTTCTAGGAAAATATGTGTTTCTTGTGGAAAGAGTTTTCCTTTTTCCAGCATCAGATTATGGTATCCTGGAGGCTGGTAAAATGTAACATTCCTGCAATAGTGTTTGAATATTCACTCAAGTATAAAGACGGAATGTAAATCAAATAAACAGAACTTTGAGACTGTTTGTTCAGTGCAACAAATGTGTCTCGTTTTTGGAACAAGATTCAATAATTGTCACGATTCAACTATTTCAATTAGACTCAAAATAATTTATTTAAAATATAAAATCACATCTCTCCTGTCTTCCTCTTTCCCAGTATCAAAGACAATTGAAATTTCAAATTCAAAAATGTCAATATAAGTTGACATTTGATCATATACCTTGTTCTAAATAAATTAGTGGGGAATTAAGATATTAATGTCTAGTTTTAACATTTGAAAGCAAGTACAATTAAATGTTGATCTGGCAAAATCTGTCTTCTTTTAAATATATATATTTTAACCAAACTTGTCAGGCTCATGTAGATATAATCTAAGCACATTTGTTTTTGTTTTATTAGATGTCTTTTTGGTCTGAATATACTCTTAGAGGTCCTGGCTCAAAAACAGGTAAGACAAAAACAACACAGTGATGTATTAAAATCATTTTGACATATAGTCTCTTGGTTTATTCTTCTGTCTGTGATGAATTACAGCTGTTTTTTCAGTGGATATAGCAGACAAGAGATCCAAGCTGTAATCAGTGTATTCATCTTCAATAAGACATTTGTTACGGTTCTTCTGAGAGCAGAATAAAGGAATTATTGACACTACTATTTCAGCAAAAATGATTACTTTTATATTAGAAAAGGGTATTCACAGTATTATGATAGAATTTTCTCTTTTAGATGCTGTATTTTATATATGGAAAAGTGTTTTCTCTTAAGCTAGTAATGCATAGAAGGGCAAGGTTTTGTTAACTCAGATGTTTAATTTCTTGCCGTTATCTGCTCTATCGTATGTTGTTATCATGCATGTCATATACTGCATTAAATTCTGAATTATATATGGACTAATCTATGGAAATTTTAAGCATTTCCAGAAATTTTAACATCATGTTAGCAAAAATGTCTGCTTCTACAATAGTTTGTAGTGTTCCCCCCATCTGAATCTCCTACCCAAATATTTCCTAAATTACTGGTGCAAATTTGAAGAGTATCAATATAAAACTTTTTTGGTTGACCCCTTCCAAGAATTTCTTAGTAGAAGATACTTAAGATAGGCTACCACTGGTCAGGTTGAACTTCCTGACAATCTATCCAGTTCGGCAGTTTTTAGATATTCTTCAATGACTAAGTTAAGGTTAAGGTACTTTATGGGACACAACCTTTTGCTGCAGGAGTCAAGGAGTCGAGGAGAGTTCTACTTACACCCCATAGAAAGAATCTTTGGATCTTCCTGCCTAAAGGCCAGAAAATTATCATACAAAGTCAACAAAATTTACTAGAAATGGAAGCATAGAAGAAAAATAAGACAGCCATCTCTCTTTCTCTCTCTCCCTCCCTCCCTCTCTCTTCCTCTCTCTCTCTCTCTCTCTCT
>JANHFK010009397.1:121860-134052 GCA_036250565.1 Sibynophis collaris | reverse complement strand
CTGTTTATGCAGCCTAGAACTGTGTTGGCTTTTTTGGCAGCTGCTGCACATTGCTGGCTCATATTTAAATGGTTGTCTACCAGGATTCCAAGATCCCTCTCACAGTTACTACTATTGAGGGACGTACCACATATACATATATATGAACTATACCTTTTTTACACATATATGAACTATACCTTTTTCAACCTTCTGACAAGCAAAGTCAATGGAGAAGCCAGATTCACTTAACAACTGTGTTAGTAAATTAACAACTGCTGTGATGCACTTAACAACTGTAGTAGGAAAGGTCGTAAAATGGGGCAAAATTCACTTAACAAATGCCTCACTTAACAACATAATTTTGGGGATCAATTGTGGTTATAAGTTGAGAACTCCCTGTGATTCTACTGAAATAAGTAGAATTAAAAAGTTTCAAAAGCATGTATTCTATGTTTCATTTGCTTGGATTTCTTCTATTCTCAATAGAGGTATTGACTTATTGGTAAATGCTGCTTTTCTTCAGTCCCTCTGCGCCATATCTGCTGCAGATGTCTCCTTGAGTACTGCTCATTGATTTTAAAATGGCTCCAAAATCTCTTCTGTAGGGGAAAAGATTGGTGTATTCTTGACTCTGACCAAAAGACGTGCTTCATTTGTGGGTGTGGATTTTGTCTAAGCCTGTCTGGCATGTAGACTGGCCAGTTGTGAAAATCATACTGTTTTCAGCCTGCATATTTACAGCAGATTAAAAAAAAAAAAAGATCTGAGTTTAAATTCTTATCACATTAATAAGGCATACTTTATAATTCTGTTTAATCGCTAATCTGCTGCTTTTATAACTTCTTTTTAAGGCTGCTTTGGAATGTTTTCCTGAACTGACAGTAATAACTCGAGATTCTAAAACAAAAATGGGGGTGAATGCAGTTTCTAGAATCAAGATGAATGGGAAAGCTTATAATAAGAAAACACTGAAAATTTCCAAAGCAACTACTAAATTAGCACAGGTATGTTTGTGTAGTATCTGTTTGTGCCATATTTGTGATGGAATGTTGATCTCAAACTTTTCTTGATTATCTTGAGTGCATTTTTAATCAGTAAATTAGGAACTAATACCTTTTCCATTCTAAGATTTAAAAAACTAAATTACCAGACAGGAAGTTTAAAAAACGTTGAATTTTCTTTATTTTTTTAAAGCCAGAGAAAGATTTTTTTTAAAGATAGCAGTTTCTTATGGTTGAGCATTCTTACCTGGGAAGAATATGTTGATGAAGATGCTTAGTCATCCAGGTAGAATTGTCTGGAAGTTGACAATTCCAGACATGGGAACTACTCTATAAATCTTAGTAGAACTTTCTTTAACAGACACCTATTTGACAAGAAGGATCAATTCCATATTTGAAACTTCAAACTGATGTTGTTAAGTCGCTAAGTCTTACCCTACTGTTCACAATCCCATGGACCATAGCATGCCAGGCCCCGCAGCTTCCACCCTCTGTTGGAGTTTGCCCAAATTCATCATGTTCATTGCTTCAATGACATTATCTCCCATTGATGAGTTCTGGTTTAAAAGGAACACATAGCATTCTGTGCATAAAATTCCATAAAGTTCACAGACAACAACTTCAGTCATAGAAGAACAAAGCAAATAATTGCAAAAGGAACCAGATTTTCTATCATAGCATTAATTTACCCCTGGTTATATCTGAAACAAATTTCCTATAATTTAATACAGCTTTACTTTCTTCAAATGAAAAGCAGACATGGAAATCAAGAGCCATGTTTTAAATTTTGTTATTATTAGATTTTTATTCCCACCTTAAAAAATTTTTGGGGTGAACTCAATGCAAGTGCTTCTTCCTCTTCCTATTTTTTCCCTATGAGATGGTTTGAACTGAGAGTGCCTAGCCCAAGGTCAGGCATCTGGCTTTCATTGCTAAGGGACGCCTAGAACTCCTATTTCTCCTATTTCTAGACTAGCAAATCAACCATACATCAAAACCATTAAACTGGCTATTTTGTAGTTATAGAATTTGAAAGCAAAATTCTGGTTAATGGGGAGAAATGGTTTATTTACCCTTAAAAATCGTATTCTGAATATCGGAGAAAAAAATCAAGACTAAAAATTGCTAGTTACAAGTAGTAAAGTAAGGGTTACTTCTCTTAGAATCCAAGGCACTTGGGCAGATTGCTCTTTCTTTCATGTCATTAGAATTGACAGTTCTTTGATTTCTTATCATATTCCTTCTTTCCTACAAGTAGAAACCTACTCCGAACTCAAATTTTCTTAACAATCAAAATTATTCACAGCCTTAGATTAAATAATATTACATAAGAAACAAAACATATGCATAAAATATACTTCATTCTATTTTTGTGTATGATTTTATGTATAACTATGAGTAAATTTTTATATCTTCGAATAATTATTAGTATCAAGCAATTTAACTGTATTTAGTTACTAGGATGGTTAATAAATATTTGTTTCTGCAGGAATTTACTATAGATCCAGAAAAAATACCTTTGTGTTCTTTGTATCATTCACTCCATCATTACAAATACCACATGTTTCTCAGATGCAAAGTAGAGGTGAGTCTTTTTCTAGTTTATATTATTATTCATTGTATTCATTAGTGCAGTAGAATCTAAACTGAATTAAAAATCAGATGAAGATACACTATTTTCAGAAGATATTGAGCAGTTTTGTATTTAATTAATCAAGTTTTACAGATTGCAAAAAGAGAGCTAGTTTGGTGTCAAAGTTAAGACATCAGGTTACAGATCATGAAACTGAGCTCTAATGCCACCTTAGGTACAAAGAACTGGGTACCTTGGCTCAATTACTACCTCTCAGCCCTAGAAAAGTGCCAATGTCAAACCATTTTTGACATTGCCCAAGAAAACTGCTAGGACAAGTCCAGGCAGTTGCCAGGAATCAAATATTGATTCAAAGACACACACACACACACACACACACATACACACACGATTGTAAAAGTATCTTATGTCATGGTAACATGAGATACATAATACTTATGAAACCTGAATGAATGTAGATCTCTGAGGAAAGGTGGATTAAGAGAACTGAAAGACATTACTTACGGTCTTATTGATTCCCGTATTCATAATTGTTCATTATCTTGAACAATTCTGGATAATATGTAAACCTGAACTGGCATGGAAATTTAGCACAAAAGAAAAGAGTTTGTTTTTTAATATTTGTTGACACTTCAGGAGTTTATAGCTGGGGATAATGAGAGTTGTGATCTAACAAGATCCATTAAAACTATTGGAGATTCTACCGTAGCAAGTATTGTAATAGCTCATTAGAACATCAGGAAGTATACTTCGAAGATAATTGAATAACCCTGAACTTCATTTATACTAAGGTTGCCTCTGTCACTATAGTAAGTGCGATATACTCTCACAGACCCTAGGACAGGGGTCACAAACTGGCGGCCCGCGAGCCAAATGTATCACATACAGACCACGCCCACCCCAGCTCCCCAAATGGGAAAAACATCACGTGATGGCAATGTGACACAACAAGTTTGACACCCGTGCCCTAGGAGAATGCATGCATACATACTCAGAGTACTAGGAGAAATAATAGAAAGCTAACTGTGTGACATTTAATTTGTTCTCTCAATAGATTTCTTCCGTTCAAAAAAAGAATGCAGATCTAGGTCAAGAGGAAATTGTACAGCAGTGCATGAAAAATATAAAATGGATAGAAGATCTCTTTGAGAAGTTTGGTGAACTTTTGAACCACGTTCAGCAGAAATGTTGCTAACAAATATTGATCCAAATGTGACTTTCTTTTTTGTTTTTGTTCTGTTCTCATCAAAATAAAATAAAAGGCTGATAGGCTGGTCATGCCAAGCTTTATTCTAGGTCAAAAGAAATCATGGTATTCTGGGTTCCTTGGATTCTAATAAGAAAAAAAATGCTGCCAAGCAAATGGAACTACAAACAAACATGCATTTTTAACTTGGAGAATATTTTTTCCTATTTTGTAAACTTTTGTTTTGAAATAACTTAGGTTTATTTTTGACAAATGATCGAAGCATGTACTTAAATATATATATTTTGGCTATGATTAAAATAACTTTTTAAATATCATGCCATTTTTTTTTTTTACTCTGAACACTAGGAAGAGTCACAGCGATGGTAACTGTGATTGAGATCAAGTAGAGTCTCGAACATTTTGCAGAGAAATCTTAATAGGACAAGAATTATTGTGTGTGAATAATCTCCATCTATTCAAGAATACCATTCTCCTTTACGGACTCCAATTACTGATGTTATGTTCAGGAAACTCAACATGGATTTGGTGCAATCCTATGACTGCTATTTTGTGACAGATTATATTATAATAAAAACAATTACCTTAATTATTTTCCCTAGGTCTTGAAGAAAGACATATTTTTTCTTTACATTTGTGTCCTTTATTTTTCCCTTTTGGAAAGAAATCAATTGTACATTTTATCCCACAAATAGTTGTATTTTTCAGAGGAAAAAGTATTGTGGCTTAAAATTGTTTCATGTACCCTTGTAATACATTTCCAATTATTTTCTTGTTCATTTTATATATTAATTTCATATTGTAAAGTATGTATCTTGAGATTATCTTTGTTTATACAGGTTTGCTTCAGTGTTAACCATGAATGAGACATATTAGACTTCATAAGTTTGCTTTATGTATGGTTATATTGACAGATTGCAACTTATTTTCTGATAAATGAAAGATGATTTTTGTCTTAAAACTGCTTGATTAATAGAACATTTCAATAAACAGCTACTACATTGGTCTTCAGTAAAGTGAGGATTAGCAATTGACCAGGCTATATGCAGTGTTGAAAACAATTGAGTTTTTTATTTTTGTTATTTAGAGTTGGTAATGGCAGAACTGTTTGTTTCTTGGTGCCTTTTCAGAGTCTCAGGCATCTTTTGTAAATGACTTTCTCTGATTAATTATTTTTCAGTAGGAATCAGTAGTCCCACTTAAGTTACAAATGGGCTATACTTGCATCAATAGGAAGTTTTTTGTAAATTTGCTAACAGAATGCCTTACCTCAGCCATTGATTCAATATGTGCAGGATTTGTTAGATTTTGTGAAAGTGAAGATCCTGTATTTCCATCAAATAATATATAAAAACAATTCATTTCTCTTTTCACTGCCACTTAGTGCCTTAATTTCAGCCAAGAAAGCAGGTTTCCTCATTCACTAGCCAATCAGGATATTATTATATGTAGCATGATGTATTTTCTTTAGTTATACATGTGTTCATGCACCTTAGATATGTAAAATGCAATGAAGGGCTGTGTTCATGAGCAATTAAACTAGGATTTCAAAATATCAAAAGACAGCATTTTGTTATATCAATGTGTATGTTCAAAATATGTTTTCATGTTATTGGAAGTAGTATTCATTTCATTCCTCTGATGGGTTCGGTCAAAATACTGATAGAAATTAGTAATTGGACTTAAGATTCTATTACTGCACTTGCCTAGAAAAAAATCAAGTTGTGGTACTATAGCTATGAAACTAGAGTTAACGTCTTGTGCTAAGATTAAGCTGAAACAAAGAAAACTACCGGTATATTATGGCATAGCGCAATATGTTAATTCAGTCCAAATATATTGTATTTTCACTGATCCTATGGAAAAGTTAAAGATACATAATTATATATTATTAAGACTAAACCTTGATTTCCTGCTTAAGAAAAATTTGTCAAATCTGGTAACAAGCAATAAACCAGTACTGCTGGAAAGTGGGAACTTAGCATATGCACATTTACTGGAAATAGATATACTTCATTCTTACCTTAAAATTGCAATCTTATATTAATCTGGCTACAAGTCCCATTTATTTATAGGATTTTTTCCGCAAGATCAGTAAGACAGCAGTATAAAAATACTGTTCTGTATTTTTTTTTAATGGAACTTTTTTTCTGCTCTAGATGCAATAGCCTACTTATTTGGGACAGGTATTTAAAGAAGACATAGCTTCCATATTAATTTCTAAAACACCAGAAAATATTTCAATTGAAGCTTTATAAATGTAATCCAAAAATAGTTCTTCTACCATTAATTTAAAGCACATCTTGAAAAAGGTTGACAAATAGAAGATGTAGGTGGAGTATGACTGGTTCGTCAATTATAACATATACTAAATTAGCACAATGGACTTAGTTCATAAAACTTTAGAAGTGTGATTTTTAAAATATTTCAAAGCCCCATCATTTCACTTCTCACCAATTCTTAAACTATCCATGAAATTTGTATCCATTCAATGAACTAAAGAGACTTTCAAGTTTTAACTGCAGACTGTAGTCTTACAACAATCTCTTCAATTTTATTAAAACCAATAGAAATTCTTATTGGTTAATCTATATGTTAATCTATATAATCTATACTGCTGTGTCACATTTCTGTTTTAATTTTAAGGTGACAACTGTCAAAAGATGGGAAAGAGCTCAGGATTATGGAAGTAAATATACAAGTGTTTGTGTTTTAATAAATCAGAGATTTATTAAAAATATTCCTCCATCAATTAAAATGACCTCAATGTTTCACACAAAGACTTAGTACGATATTTGAGGAAATTATTTTAAATTAATTTATGCAAATTATTTATGAGGTCTGTTGAGTTTTGTCATGGAAAAGAAAACGCATTTTGAAAGACACCTATTGCCTTGGGTGGCATCAAATTTTGGGAATAAATTTGTGGTGAGGACCAAAAATGTTTCTGGTACTATTGCTCACAGTCATTGAACTTTTTGTTGAAAATCATAGTAAATTTAATCAGATCTCCAGTATTCACTGAAATATATAGAAACCTGTCATAGTAAATGCCACAATGTTTTTTTCTGGTGATATTAAAAAGTGCAACAATTTAGGGTAACAGCAAATGAAAGGACAAATGTAACAACAGTAAATTTTATTTTCATTCATTTATTCAAATTTAATTTTTGCAAAGCATCTACATTTGAAGCATATTACTTAGAGATTTAACACTTAAGTACAGTCCTTATTCTGAAAAAAAGTTCATCATTCCTTCTTTGAGAATTATTAGCACAGTCACAAAAGTAAACTGCCTCACCTAAACATTGAAATCACTGGGGTTTGATTCCAATTTAATCTTTTTAAAGAAAGTTTTTCTGTTTAAACTGAAGAACTACCGTTAATAATTTTAGGTATGATCAAAATAGTTAATTTTCTCAAAAGAACATAATATCCTAATTTTACAGTTTGTTAAAACTAACATTTGAATTTGCCCTCCAATATAATTTAGCATCTAGTTGCAATGAAAGAAAACAAATTAATTGATGTTCTGTATAAAAACTATTACATCATTATTTTGGCATTTCAGCAATCACTGTTTTATGTTCTGAATTCTAAAAATGTGAATTACCTGATGTTTTTGATTCCAGATATCACTTGTTTTAACAGAAAAACAAATGGGTTGTACAGCCTTTTCCACCAAAACACAGTATAATTTTCTTTTTCCTTTAATAATATATGGTTAAAAAGAAACTCAAACTGTCTTCCAATAAATGGTTGTCATAGAGAAAATATTTTTAAATATTTAAATTTGTACTACTATTTAAAGTAATTTAAAAAAATGAACAAGCCAAAACTGTTAGGAAACTGAAAATCAGTTTATAGTCATTTATGATTTTGTGTCATATACTTACATACTTTTTGTGTATTATTATACAGTGCACATATTTCTTTATCTCTTCCTATTTAAGTTAATGCTCACAAATGCATGGTAATACCTATCCTCTATCTACTACAAACATGTAGGCTAGGATTAATAAAGGATATTTTCTAGCCAGTTTTCACGTGGTCCACAATAATGTACAGACTTGTGACTTTTCCATAATTTTTGTATTTTTGATTTGATGTTACTAAATTCATTAAAGTGTATACAGTTTTTCAAAATACTGATTACTGTTATTGGTTAATGTGGAATAATTGTAATGTCTGAGATAAATGTGCTCTATTCATTAGGGGGGGGAAAACCCTTGCTGTATTTTGTTAATATGATGGTCCAGTTATTACCGGTAATTAATTTACAGGACTTACATGGTCACCTATCTCATGCAGGGACTCTAGACAGCTCACCAATAACACATGAGTAACCCATAGTTAAAAATATATCCTTCCCTCCAGTGACAGAACCAAACAACCTCATAGCTAAACCTAATCCTAACCCTAACCCTAGCCCAATTCTTGAGGGAAGAGCCAAGTATTCCCCACCCTCTGGAAGGCTAAAAGGGTAGGGGGTCTATCTGATCTCCAGTGGGAGGTTACTTCAAATGACTGGAGTGACCACTGAAAAGGCACATTTTTAAGGCCCTATTAGATGGCAACATTTAAGCAAGGGGAGTACATACACTCTATCCTAGTAGGATGGCAGATATCCTCAGGGAGAGATGCTCCCACAAGCCTGCCTATGTCACGTAGCATCTTGAATTGCACACAGCAACTAGAAAGCTGTTCAGCTTGCACAGCAATGGTGCTGCTCAGATGAACCACAGGATACCCAACTGTTGCTGCATTCTGTACTGGTTGCAGCTTACAGGTGGTCTTTCAGGGCAGCCCTGTGTAGAGTACATTGCAGCAATCCAAGTGGAAGGTGACTGAAGCCCAGATGACCACGCGAGGCCTTCCAGTCCAGGAATGGGCAAAATTGGTGGATTTTTGCAAAGATCTCCTTTAACCATGACTGCCATCTCTTCCAGCAGGATCACTGAGTCCAAGAGGACCCCCAAATTGTGCACCAGAGTTGTACAGGGGAGCATTTCCCTGTCTATAGAGTCAGAGATGTCAATGTTCCTAACTCAGGGAGGCTTAAAAAAACAACCATTGCATTTGCTAGGGTTGAGTTTCTCCCCAATCAGGTCCTTATAGCCTCCAGGCATTGAGCCAGCATCTGAATGGCACCACTTGCCTGGCGTGGAATAGAGATGTATAATTGGGTATCATCAGCATACTGATGATACAGAACATTATGCTGGTGGTTGACCTCTCCCAACAGCTATATATAGATGTTAAGTATGAGGAAAGGGAGCCTTGAGGCAACCCATATAATAGGGGCCTAGGGCTTGACTTCTCCTCCAGCACCAGCCCTGACAGATACTGACCACAGAGAAAGATGGGGAACCTTCAGGATGCTTTAATTTTGATTGAAGCTGTTATTCATATGATGAAATAAAAAGAAGGCAAACCATTAAAACTCTGTACAGTATTTTGATATACTCTTTCCATCTTTGATATCCTTGGAATCAATTATCTGTCCATTGGTGTTATTTATCATATCAATTTGTGGTTGAAACCTCTTCCTGAGTTGAGATATCTATTGAAAGACTTTACTTATGAGTTTCCATCTTCAATATCTTTGCAGATGTTGTTGCAATACTGTTTTTTGTCTTCTAATAGGTCTCTGAAACTCTTCATTAAATTCCTTTCTGATGTTTCTATCTTGGCTTTGACTTCTGTTCTCAGCAATTTCCATGGTTAGTTCCAATGTCTGCTTTGCTTTCTTCTCTTTCTTTATTTTGGGCAGCCTCTTTTCACATTCACCCTTAACTTCTTTGTTCATACCACAGTTCCTTTGGGGTTTTTTTTTTATCAAAGAGGTTCAGATTTTAGAGTGATTCCTGATGTACTCCTTGAAAATGGTGGATATATGCTCAAGTTCATATCACGGAAACTGATTGGCTTTCTTCTTTATGTTAACTTGGAACTTGTACAAGAGCAGATTTGTTCCACTCTCAGCAGCTAGCCATGTGTTTGATACTATAATTGTGCACTTCCTTTTAGTAATAATATAGTCAGTTTGATTTCTATACACTCCTTCTAGTGATATCCATGCACAGAGACATCATTTTGGCTGCTGGAAGACAATGAATATGAACTATGAAGAAATTAGTGAAGTGGTAGAAATTGGTAAGTTGATCTTCTGCTTCTTTTGATTTCTTAAACCATACAATCCAATTATATTTTCTTCTTTCATGTTTCGAATGTTGACATTCCAATCTCCAATCACAAGTAGTACATCTTACTGCCATGTTCTGTCAATTATGAATTGGATTTGATCATAGAGTCACCTCTAGATGATGGGTAGCACACAAATTAATAATTAAATGAGTAAAACTCATCAACCTGCTTCTGCATCAGTGGTTGGAGCTTAGTTGAATGATTATCATACAACTAGTGTAGTTATTTTGAAAAGATTGGTTTTACACTATCCCTATTTCAACGATGCTATCAGTATAGATATAGTAATAAACATTGTAGTTTCATATGTATATATATTTGAGCGGCGTGGTGACCTAGTGGTGAAGATGCTCACCTCCCACTTGGAAGAGTTCAATCCTACAGTAGGTAATAGAATATATTTCTCTCCTAGGGTGCAAAGGAAAAAAAACCTGCTGTGAACTCCACATGGCATTAGGAAGGGCATCCAGCTAATAAATGCTCAGCTCCGTCTAGTTGCCCTACCCCTAATTAAGGGATAGAGAATTGTAAAAAGCTATTTTTAAGCAGACCCTGCCATAGCACGGGAATAACGTTAGGAAGAATGCATGAAACTACAACAATGTTTAATACATTGTTGAAATGTATTTATTATATAAATGTATTATATTTTGAAATTGCACACAGATAATGAATTTGGATAGAATTTGACTTCAGCATTACACTTTACAGAGTGATACATAGATAAAAATTCTCTTATAAATGTGTACACCTCCTGAATATTTTTCAAATAGCCACACTGGTGTGTTGATTTGCTCCTATTTCTCATTCTTACTATTTCCAAAAATCGGGGTATCCCAAACTGTTAACATAAAATTTAGTTTCTTCTAGTGAGGGTACCACTGAATTTAATGAACTTTCCTCTCTAGAAGCCTGGTGAGGACTACAGCCTTAATATTTTCATATTTTGATACTCCTCCCTCTCAATTTCCTTGTTTTCTCTGCCTTAGGCTAACTTAATGCTACAAATTGGATGCTAACTTCCAGGATCAATCAGGTTTGTTTATTAAAAAGTCCCAAAATACTGGAAGCACTGTATTTGATTTTTAATAGGAAAATATACCCACTAACTCATACAAATCAATGTGAAAAAAATGAAATAGGATAAAATTAATTCTTTTTTTGCAACAACCCTTTATGCATTTACCTTAGCGTAGTCCCCAATGAATTGGATCTAGATTCATTCATGCATAGAAAAAAACCAATAATTCTTATTGTCATGAGTAACACAAATTCCATTAATGAAAAATTATGCCAAGATTTGTACATCTGTTTTGCATCTAATGAAATAAAACAAGGAATGCAGTGTTTACACATATACTGTTCTCTCTGTGATGACTTAATTCTTCACATTCTGATACACTGAACAATTTTGTTGCTGGTTCAGTTTGTAATTTGTTCCTCGATGAGCCAAGTACCCTGTATGATAAATGCTGCTGCCATATACCAATAAATTTAATATGAGAATCCCAAATGTCAGAATTATATCTGTACTACATGACAGTGTAAACTTTTTTCAGCAGCTCCTGGAAAATAGTTACAGTTTTATTGATCTGAACTTTCTGCTGAATTCCAGTTCTCAACATTATTTACAGACAGGTGCAGCATTATCTCAATAGTTTGTCTCAAGCAGTAAATCTATAACCCCACATCCAGCAGCTACATCCAGTGGGGCCAATGATGAGGGTCACTGGCTATTGTACGTTATACTTAATAAGGCTTACTTCAGATACCTAATTATACATGTAAAAACATTACATTTTAGTCACCCTTATCTATGCTCGAACACAAGTAAACAAGTCTGTGCCTGCTGTTGGAAAGCCAGGTCATATCGCTTCTTGTAGATTATTCTTATTCATACAACCCAATCTTAGAAGACTGGTGGTACAGCGCAGGGTATTTCTGCTGCACAGAAAGACCACTCAAATGGGTGAAATCCAGCAGATTCTGACAGGTTCTGAAGAACCAGTAGTGGAAATTTTGGAGAACCAGCAAATGCCACCTCTGGCTGGCCCCAGAGTGGGGTGGGAATGGAGATTTTGCAATATCCTTCACCTGGAGTGGGTGGGAATGGAGATTTTGTAGTATCCTTCACCTGGAGTGGGTGGGAATGGAGATTTTGTAGTATCCTTCACCTGGAGTGGGTGGGAATGGAGATTTTG
>JANHFK010009397.1:105766-118430 GCA_036250565.1 Sibynophis collaris | reverse complement strand
GAGAGAGGAGGGGAGAGAGGGGGGGGAAAGGAGGGAGGAGGAGAGGGAGAAAGAAAGAGAAAAAGAGAGAGAGAGAGAGAGGCCCTGTGTGAGAACGGGATAGTGAACCTCTGGCCAAAAAACGCTTCCGTTTCCTCGAAAGAGGAACTTTCCATTCCACAAACTTCCACCGTGAGGCAAAACTACACGGTCGACAAAAGCCGGCAAACATTTCCATTCATCTCTGCTGAAATTCATTCCAGGAAACCATTTTTTAAAATTGTAAAAAAAAACTTTTATTTTTCCAGCATTAGAGAGAGGTACGTATCCTGTCCTGGAGGCAGCAGCAGCAAAAACTGGCTAGAATGAAAGAGGAGAAAAAGGGATGTATATAATATATATATATATATATATTCCTCGGTTTACGACTGCAATGGAGCCCAGCATTTATGTTGCTAATTGACACAGTCGTTAAGTGAGTTTTGCCCCATTCTACGGCTTTTCTTGCCACATCTGTTAAGTGAATCACTGTCGTTGTTAAGTTAGTCGCACGGTCGTTAAGTGAACCTGGTTTCCCCGTTGACTTTGCTTGTCAGAAGGTGGCCAAAGGGGGAATCACGTGACCCCAGGACGCTGCAACAGGCACAAGTACATGCCAGTTGCCAAGCCTTTGAATTCTGATCACATAACCGTTCATGATTCACTTAACGACTGCAGTGATTCACTTTACAATGGTAGCCAAAGGTTTTTCTTTCTCTTCTTTCTACGCTGTGTTTTTATCATTTTGTAAAGCCGCCTAGAGTCGCTGTGAGCGAGGAGGCGGCTCTATAAATTTTCCAAATCAATTAATACATTTAAGAGGTTATCAAATCGGGCCAGACTCACTTAACAACGGGCTCATTTAGCAATCAAAAATCTGGTCTCCATTGTGGGTTGTAAGTCACGAACTACCTGTGATTCTCAAATGGGAAATACAGAGGTCCTGCAATATAAACCCCCCCAAGTAAAAAAAAAATTGACCATTTATCTCAAGATTTTATACAAAAACCTAAAGAAACCTTGAAAAAAATCTTAGCTCTGATTTGACAGATTTAAGGTGGCCCTTTAAAAATTCTTAAGCGTTCTTTGGCTCCCTGCTCTTTTTATAAAACTAGGAAAAACTTCAATTAAATGCGTAAAACCTGCAACCCAGAAAAAGCTCTATTTACAGGACAAACTGTAAATACATCTTTTTCTGGGTCTATTTACAGTTTCTCCAGGGAAATCTTACCTGCATTATATCCTGAAACCTGTCCACAAAAAACAGTTCGGCCTCCACCATATAAAACTCAGCCAGGTGTCTGCGGGTTTGAGAATTATCTGCTCGGAAAGTCGGTCCAAAAGTGAACACTTTAGTAAACGCTCTGCAAGGTACAAAACAACACAATACAGGATAAGCAGCTGCCTGCTAGTTAGTGTGCAATGATGCTGAGACACACCTGAGCATGGAAATGATCACATACAGGTAGTCCTTGACTTATGACTGTCCGGTAGCCAGATAACCTGAATCTTTCTTGAGGTCTTAGCAAAGTTTTAAAGCAAGTGACATGGGATGACATGAGAATGGGTTTCCCCAAAGAAGAGTGTGTGTGTGTGTGTTAAATTATTCTCCAAAGCACCTGAAGGCAGGACAAGAAACGATGGATGGAAAATAATCAAGGAGAGAAGCAACCTAGGTTTATCTCCAGAACTTGTGGGTACTGTTTGAAATGTATTTTTTTGTTTTGTTTGAAATATTACAGGCTCTCCTGCTTGAGCAGGGGGTTGGACTAGAAGACCTCCAAGGTTCCTTTCAATTCTGTTATATTGTAAACAAATATGAAAATGACTGTAAACAGTCGTAATACATTTGTTGGTCTTTTAAGATATTTCTCCTGGAATTGACCAAGTAGATTTTCTCTCTGGATCTAGTCAAGGGTGGGTTTGTTGGAATCCACAGAGTTTCGTGTTGCAGTATTTGAGGGGCTGCCACAAAGAAGAGGGGTCAACTTATTCTGTAAAGTACTTGAAGGCAGGACAAGAAGCAATGGATGGAAATTAATCAAGGAGAGAAGCAACCTAGAAATTTCTAGGAGAAATTTCCTGAGATTGAGAACAATTCATCATTGGAACAATTTATCTCCAGAAGTTGTGGGTGCTCCCTCATTGGAGGTTATTAAGACGAGATTGAACAACTATTTGTCTGAAATGGTAAAGGGTCTCCTGCTTGAGCAGGGGGTTGGACTAGATGACCTACAAGGTCCCTTTCAACTCTGTTATTTTTAAACCAACGAGAAAACGATTAAGATAACCAATGCACGAGAGATTCTGAAGACAAAACAAAGGGAGGAATTGAAAATATCAAGACTTAATGCTAGCGAAAAAGAGATATGGAAGAAAAGAAGAAAGAAATGAAAATGCGACATGGATGAGGTTATGCTAATTGTAGATATGAAAAGAAGCACCTGGTGAAATGAGGATGTCAACCAGAAAAAATAAAAATGAATATACAGGAAATTGATTACTGCAAAAAAAAAAAATGCTGAGAGCAAGATGCCGTGTAATGTATGGGAGGAAAGAAAGAATGGCAAAGCGATTAATATATAATTATTCCCAGAATGAAGTCCACGCATCTTAAAAGTTGCCAAGTTTGAAAAGCACTGATCTGAACGGAATGAATGAATGAATGGATTGAAAATGGAAAACAAATACAGGAAGGAAGAGAGAACGGGTTGAGAGAAAAAATGGGTTGGCTAGAGTAATGAAACTCTTCAAAAAAAGACAACTGGAAAGTTAAAAAAAAAAAGCAATATTCAGATTTAACAGAGTAACAGAATTTGAAGGGACCTTGTAGGTCATCTAGTCTAACCCCCCTGTCCAAGCAGGAGACCCAGAGTTGGACATGACTTGGTTGTTAGGCTACAAAGGTGAGTTATAAACCAGGTTTAGCTACCTTCCTTCTCTTTTTTTTACCTCATGGATGTCAAGTAGTCCTCCATTTACGACCAGAATGGGGATCAGAATTTCCACTGCTAAGCAAGGCGGTTAAGTTAGCCGGGCACCGGTTTTACATTTTGTTATTGTGGTCGTTAAGGGAATTGCTACAGTCATTAAGTGAATGACTGGGAAGGGCTATGATGGTCATAAGTAGAAGGACCGATGGTAAGATATTTTTTTCAGTGCTGTTGTATTTCCCAACGACAGTCGTAAAACGAGGATTACCTGTAAGCATTCCAACATGGCACTGGTATAGATCCGAATAACTGATTAAAGCAAAAATTCTTCATTTAACAACGAAATCAGAAGATGCTTCCCAGAAGATAGCGGTTGAAGGAATGAAGAATTTTAAAAGGCTTGAGATAACAGCTTTCTTCCTATTTTACTATTATCAATTACTCCATTTAAACTCCATTTAATTACTTAAATGACTACCTTACACAATACGTTTTGTGTGAGAGGATAAACTCCAATCCAAAATATGTGTATTTGTCTCGACTTACGGCCAAAATTTCCGACGCTGAGCAAAAGAGTTCTTAACTGAGTTGCGTTCTATTTTACGACCCCTTCTTGCCACCGCTGTTAAGTGAATCACTGCAATTGTTCAGTCACTCACACGGTCGTTAAGTGAATCTGGCCTCCCCATTGACTTTGCTCGTCAGAAGGTCACAAAAGGACACCGCAAAACCGTCGTAAGTACATGAAAAGTTGCCAAGCATCTGAATTTGGATCCTGCGATCATGCAGATGCTACGATGGTCGCTAAGTGTGGAAAATGGTCAAAAATAGCTTTTTTCAGTGCCGTTGTAACTTTTAAACCATCACTAAATGGATGGTCGTAAGTAGAGAACTAACTGTGTCTTAAAAAACCTTTTTTTTCTCCATAAAATATCATCCACATCCACCTACCATATTTCTCGGAGTATAAGATGCAACGCCCCCCCCCCCCCGAAAAGTGGGTGCGTCTTATAGACTGAAAACTGCCGTTTTGGGGTCCCCGAAACCTCTGCGCATCGTGTTTTCACCTTCCCAGGCCCCCAGAACCATTCTACAGACCAAAATCAGGCGCATTTTGGGGGGGAAATGGGCCCATTTTTGCCAAAAACGGGCCACGGGGAGCACTGCAGAGTGCTTCTGGCCTTCACAATTTCCCATCTGAATAAACCCTTAGAGAGAGAAATATAATTGTGCAAGTGGCAGCAAAAGGAACTTCTGGTTTAATATGATTTCCAGAGCTGACAGTAAAATTCAGCCAAATTTCCTTTGAATTTTAGATTTGTTCAGTTGTAAAAAAGTCTTGAGCAGCTTTCTTTTTTTTCTTCCTAAAAGTGTTTATCTAGCATGAAAAACAATTGTGTGAGAGGTGGAGCAAGAAACATTCACTTAATAGAGGAAATATTTAAGAACTTCTGGTTAGTAAGATTTCCAGGTTCTCATATAAAATTGTTACATCCTGGTAAACTACTTTTCTTAAATATCTTTACCTTTTAAACTTTCTGTTTGAGAGACTTTGGCCCAGGAAACAGTCTTTCCTATATTGAACCTATAAAAATGATCCTGGGTACAAAATAAGAGATGTGGAAACTCAAGCTGTAGAAAAGAAAGTTCCTGCAGAGAGAAGCAATGAAAATAAGGCAGATCTTTTTTAATGATTTCAGAGAATGTTCAGAAAAGAAGTTACCCAGCTAAAATAGCTGGCTTAAGGATAAATCTATATACAGTATCAGGAAATCTCCCATCATTCAAACATTGCAAATGTGTTTGTCAAACTGGCAGAAAACCAAATGCCATTTTGCATAAGAAGATTGCTTAGTGGATCAATCAGATATTAGACCTGTCTTGTCTTGATTTCCTTTTTTATTATTATTAAATGCTTTTTAAAATACTTTTTGCAATCTACCTTTGAGCTTTAGAATGGTGCTTAATAACAACACGTCTTTATTGCCACATGCAAATAGGAAATAACTTCTAAAGACAGGGTTATTATCATTTCTTTGTCTGTGATTGGTCTCTTTCCTGGTGTTTTGCCTAGAGCTGTCTAAAATAATGGCCTATATCATAATTAATGGCTGCCTCTCTTAAGTCTAATACTTCAGGGTGCTGTTGTTATGCCAGTCGTGTGGAGAATGGATGAAGATAGTTTCTTTGGGCAAACCAGTAACTGAAATTGTTTTAGTTATCAAACTAGGATAAGAAAGAGTCTTAGATATAACTTCAGGGATGAAAACACTCAGATATATTGAGTTTTTAGAAATTATATGAAAGTATAATCAAATCATGTTTACTTGAAATCCTTAAGAATATCTCCTATGGAATTGCTCATTTTTGGTCCAATAATAATCAGCTAACTACTTGTACTGTCTGCAAGAAAAGGTTATATAGCATTCCCTTTTCCAGCGAAGTCATGGTAACCTAACTGAAAACTTTTTTAAAACACACACACACTGGTGGAATTCAAGTAATTTAACAACCAGTTCTCTGACCAATGATTTCTTCCAACAACCAGTTTGCCAAACTACTCAGAAAGTTAACAATCAGTTCTCCCGAACTGGCTGAATCCCATCACTGCACACACCTTGCAAGGAAAAAAACAAATATTTTTGGCATCAAGTTGGCAAAATTCTAGTATTATTTTATGTTACTCACCAAAATCCTTTGTGTTAGAAGTATTTTCTTCCTTCTTTATATGGGGAAAAATATTTTCAGATTAAATGCTGGTTCAGGTAGCAGTCTGGCAAATAGTTTGATGTGTTTCAATCCTTTGCAAATATTTTAAGTGCCATGTGCATATTTGCCACTTAGCTTTTCATTTTGCACAAACACAACACTTTGACATCTGTTTGAAGAATAGAAAATCAGACACTTCAAGTCAACAGCGGAACACACAGCTTTTGTCAAAAAGTGAAAAGTGGTATCCCTGTTTTGAGGATGAAATTTGGATTGGAAAATACAAATGTATACAACAAATGTAACAATTAGAACTGTGTAGCACTTTAAGTCTGGCAGTTTAGAGTTTGATCTAGACACGGAAGAAGAAGAAGAAGAAACTATTTAAGTTCAAAGAAGAGAAAGTGATTTGCAGGTTTACATGGAGGTGCATGTAGCACCTGTCAGTATTCTTTTAAATCAAACATGACTTTTCTTGGAAAAACACTATAATTTCAGAGAAATTATGAATCTTCTTTGCTGACAGATACAACATGAATGTCCCTATGTGCCCTGAATCCTCTTTTCTCCTTCAAATCCAGATTGCCACACTACTGTCCTAGCAATAAATAATTGCTCTTCCAAATTGGCTGGCTGCTCTTTGAAATTTAAATGTGTACCCTAACATGCCTGAAGGACCAATTTCACCAGAATAAGTTTAGCAGCCGAGTTTCTAACACAGGGTGTATTTGTGATACTCTGCTACTTGTATACTTCATTTTTACCTTTGCTTCTTTTTGACACAAGTAGAAAAATGCAATTATGCATAATGGCAGGTGGAATTAACCATAAGGATGATTCTGCCGCTTAATCACATGTGCAATTTCATATTTTAAACCTTTCCACTTTGTGCAGATGAAATTGATTTGGGGAAATAACAATATTTGCATAACTAAGGAAGAAAACATTTCAAATTATGTCAGCACGCCAATTAGTGATTTGTCTTTAGAGGTGTTAGAATGTTTGGATTAAACTTTCACATCAATGAAGTAGCTATCGTTCTTCATTTTATCAGGAGGTTGGCCAGGGGCAGAAAATGTTGATGGATGTTTCAAATCTTTTTCTTTCCTCTCTCCACAAATCTAAAGGAAGCATAACAGGGAAAGAAATAAGACAATTAAAAATTGCTTGCCAGAGTTAATCCAACCAGCAGAAGCAGCTGCAGTTTCAGTTGTATTTTCAAATTTGTGCACCTGTAATTGAAAGAAGAAGAATGTGAAAGAACATGTTTATTAACCTCTTGATTTGACTAACCTTATGTTATGGCCTGCGACGTTTCGGCAAATTCACATTTGCCATCATCAGGCTGGCTTTTTACTTCTGAGAGGGAGAAAAAGCATGTTCAGAATGGCAGTTGCTGTTTAAATATAGGACGGGTGCTGGTGGAATGTTTGCTGCTGTATCAGATACTCTGTCTCTGTCTGTCTGTCTCATTGTGTATATCTGCAGAAATAGGTTTGGGTGAATTTTATTTTTAAAGAAATGGCTGGTTGAAGGACACAATGGACAGGTTGAGTTATGGTAGGTTGAGGACTTTTAAACACATGTTAGGCATTTTGTCTCTGTCTCCCTTCCTTCCTCAGTCTCTCTCTCCTATTGTTTGATACAGTGAGTTCCAAATGAGGGTTACAAGCCTATGAAGCAGGGGTGAAATTTAGCCGGTTCTATCCAGCTCGGGTGAACCGGCTGCGGCAGCTGCGGGAGGCTCTGCCCACCCGTGCGGATGTCATGATGTCCTTTTTTTGTGACAATTTTCAGCCTCTGTGGCATGTGCACATTTGTGAACCAGTAGGGAAGGTAAGTGAATTTCATCCCTGTTATGAAGGCGTGTTTTTTTTTCCTCATAGGAGAAGAAAATCATACATTTCTTGGCTATTTGCTCCTGAAAATTGGAGTTATAATATTTGGATGTATGTGGTCTATGAGCACTGAGTCACAATTATGGTTGTAACATATACAATTATAACTATAACTGCTACACTTTTTTGGATATTGTGAGAATGGCCTGTTAATCTATTCCTCTCACAACTTTCCAGTTAGGTGTTTCTATTGGTTCACCGAATTTATAATTATTGTTATAATTGTTCAGACAAAGCACTTGTGAATTATGGAGAACAGGAGAAAAAAATTGCTGTATCGCAAAAAAAAAAAAAAGCAATATATCAATTTCCAGTTCCATGCTGAAAAAGTTAGCCCCTAGGGTAAAGATACAGGTTGCTTAATTTCTACGTAGACTGAGTAAACTGATACTGGAGATATACCGTAACTAGTAATCAGCTCTCAAAATCAGGTATACTAATTTCTTACAGACTTAAAGGAAAGCAGCACACAGACAAAATAGAGCCGTCACAAATAATAAAGAAAACAATGGCAAGAGATTGAATAGCATTGAAAATTTTCCTTTTCAATGACACAGGCAATTTTGAGTATGGGATAGAATTATCTTCAAAAATCAATTGTTGATTTCTTGAAAAGAGCATTCAGCAAGATGCTTCATAGAAAGACAAATGATATTTGAAACCTATTTGGGAGCTGAAGGGAAGGCTATCTTTCGAGGAATCTGCTTCTGTTTTAGTCGATTTCTGAACATCTCAATTTTATGGATTTTATAATTTCTGCATGGGTTGGATACTGAAATTGGGGAATCTTGCTCTTTGATAAATAAAATAATATTAATGAAATTGAGTGAACTGCTTATTGAGAGCCAGTTTTTATTATGTATTAGAAAAGCCTAGCTTTCAGGCCTTCTATTGTTATCTAAAACCTGAAGTAACAAATATACAGAGGTTTCTTGTTTTGTTTGGAGGTATATGCTCTCCCACTCCTTACTTAAACTTGTGATGGCAACCTATCAGAGAAGGAAGTTACTGTCATACCTCTTTTGTCTGTTCTTAGCACTTAGATGAGGAAAGACTTAGAAAAGGAAGAAGAAGGAGTGGGTGTAGATATTAGAAATAAGCATTTACAGAGCCGAGGTGGCCCAGTGGTTAGAGTGCAGTACTGCAGGCTACTTCAGCTGACTGCTAGCTGCAGTTCAGCAGATCAAATCTCACCAGCTCAAGGTTGACTCAGCCTTCCATCCTTCTGAGGTAGATAAAATGAGGACCCAGATTGTTGGGGGCAATATGCAAACTCTGTAAACAGCTTAGAGAGGGCTGTAAAAGCACTATGAAACGGTATATAAGTCTAAATGCCATTGCTATATTGTTAATCTGGAAACAATTCAGAGGGTGCATAAAACAGTATGCTCATGCTAGAGATGGGAAAGGGAGAGTTGTAGTTGTTGTCTCAGCTCAACAAAACCAAACATTTCCATTCATGCTAAAGACCCTCATGTCTCCTTTTCCAGCATTTGCTGCTGCTTTTCCTTTTTCACTTTTTTAAAAATGAGACATAAGTTTTTGAAGGAACAAAAAATTTACTACTGTGGCCTTGTGTCTCCTACTTTGTGCCTGACTTGTGGCTCAGTTAGCAAACCATTTAGAGACCAGCAGTACAAATAGTCCATTCTTCTCGAGCCATAGCTGGTTTAAACAAGATGATTGTAACATGTGGCTGCCATGTTCTTTCAATCTGCTTCTTGAACAAGAACAAAATCTGATACTAAGTTAGTAGCTAGTTCTATCATTTTTTGTGTGTGTCTGGCTGTGCAGATTGCTCCGAAAAAATGTAGAAAACCCCAAACAAGTTCTTTGTTTAGTACTTCAAGTTAAGGGTATCATTGTTCTAGCTGGAAAAATGTTAACAAGGGTTTCTTTCTTTTATGCATCCTTATTAACATGATTTACGTGATTGGTTTTCCCATCTAGTAAAGATCTCTGGCAATTCAAACAGGAAAGAATGTAAAGCATTTTGGATACATTAAAGTCCTTACTGTTTGCCGCATAAATCTATTGGTTATCTTCTTTTTATTCTGAAGTACTCTTGTGGCTGATAGTAAAGCAGGAGGAATACATTATTTTAATTTTCTCTGCAGAAGAAGAGTCGGTCACCACAAGCAAAGACTGCAACATTGGATTACATTTCTTGATCATTATATCTTTGTTAACAATCTCACTGTTTGGTTTGTGCCCTTCATTTTTCCTAGTGATTAATGAAGTCTGGGGAGAGCAAACTATCGCCCGTCTCCTGCAGCTAATAGATCTTCCATTGCTTGATCCTTTACTTAAATACCACAAGATTGGATCCCAATTTCCACAAACAAAGCAGGAACCTGAACGTAGCATCACAAACAACTATCTTGACCGAGAAATTCTGAAAGCTTTTGGTGATGCTCAGTAAGTATTTATGTATATATCTGTACGAATAGGAAGGCAAAAAACTGATTTATCAGCACATTTTATTTGCCTTCCTAAATAAGCAATATTTTTTTTCAAGCAGCGAAGGACGAGATTTAAGTATAGAGTAGACATGGGCAAACCTTTTGTGACTTGAGGTCACATTTTTAATTTGGAGAGTTTCAAAGGAGGATAAGGGACATCCATGGCCTTTTATGGCCTCTGGAGGAAATATGAATGAGGGCCTTAAGAGAATTACAATTCCCCCCCTTTAGAAAATCCACCAATAGGAAAAAAACTACTGATTGGGAGATGGGTATATGAGTGATGGAAACATTAGGGTCCGGGCACCCATTTTGTCCTTTAAGTAACCCTGCCAGTTCAGAAAGTTGAACATATTGGCCTCTCTGTCCCAACTCCACATATTGCAGAGGTCTTGTGGGCCATATGTGGGGTACAAGGTGCTCACTTCTGAGTTTTGGGATGGGTTCTCTTCCTTCTCTGTGTCATAATCTCTGCCTTAAATGTGCCGTGCTCAGTGGCTGCTTTATCTTCTTTAAATAGAGATCCTTTCATTATTGTTCCTTTGGCCCTAGCATGTTTTCTTGACTTCCAGTGGGACTTATTCACAACAAAATGTTATCTGCAGTAGAGCCATACTACCGTCAATAGAACATTGTAGGCATTATCTTTTTCTAGGGCAGATGAATGGCTTTCAGCAGCGATTGACTGTTTGGAGTATCTCCCAGATGCGATGGTGGTTGAAGTAAGCCGCAGTTTATCTGATCGGCCTGACAAAGTACATGTGGGGAAACTGTTGTTGTTTGATACTATTGGGAGGTATTACAGCCAAAAAAGGGAACCATTGCTAAACCATGTACCTGAAATCCACCTGGGAATTGCTGAGTTGCTAGGTAAGTGAATGGATTTAACACCTGTTGTAAAAAGCAAAGTGTTTTGTCATACAAATTTGTCATGCATTCCCCTTCCTCCCATTAAGCAAGATTGCCCTGTGTTCGTGAAATGGGTCCATCCAGAGAAAAGCAAGTATCCATGGGATCTCCATCATACTGCTTCGATTTTGAAAAGAAGAGGAATGCACAAAGGTTTACTTATAAAGGCAATGGGAGAGTCCTAAATTCAGGCTGTTACTTTTTTTTTTTAATAGCCTACGATGTGATGGAAGTAAAGATGACAGCCAGTTTGGTCTAGTAGGCAAGGCAATCACCCAGGAGGTTGTGAATTCTATTCCCACTTTAGGCATGAGAATTGGCTGGGCAATCTTGCGCCAGTCATTCCCTCTCAGCCCAACTCACCACACCAGTTGTTGTTGCAGGGAAAATAGGACTAGGATCGAGTATTAAATGTGCTCGCCGCTTCCAGTTACAAATTTTAAAGGTCAGATGTGCATTTAAAATTATCTATTTGGTTTCAACAAATCAATTCTATCTTGCTTCATATCCACATATTGCACTAAACCATGCTTTGTTTTACCATAGTTTTTAAAGTCAACTACGGTGGCCATATTACCTAACATGCTAAGTCCTAATCTATGATTTAGAAACCCCAGTGCCAGACTTTCCAGCTAAGCCAAAATCAAACAACAATGATCAATTATCACAGTGTGAAATCCACTCTATGTGAGGGCCAGTGATAAGTAGTGAGTATCTGCCAGTTTTTCCAATGTGCAGCATTGCAGGATACATTCTCCTACCAATGCAGTGATGCATATATGTCTATGGAGATTCTCAGTCATCCAGGTCATTGTTGTCCCAAAGGTGCTTTTCAAAAGGCAACTGGACTTTCTTGGGTTTTTTTTTCTTTGAAGACATTTTGCTTCTCATCCAAGAAGCTTCTTTGGTTAACAGTGAAAAGCACCTTTGGGATGTAACCTTTAGTTTTATCACTATAGAATCCCCTGTAACAAGCAGAAGATCAGTGACATTTGTATATATACAGCATACAGCTATTCATTTAGCAATTGTTTGAAGTTAAAAGGAACTGAAAAGAGTGACGTACAGTGAATCCTTGTACTTACAACTGTCTCGGCATTCCCCACAATTACGTGATCAAAATTCGAGCTTTTGGCAGCTGGCATGTATTTACAATGGCTGCAGAGTCCTGGAGTCACGTGATCTTCATTTGTGACCTTTACAACTAGCTTTCGACAAGGAAAGTCAATGGAGAAAGAAGGATTTGTTGAATGATCATCTTAACACTTCTTCAACTGCAGTAAAACCCTGTAAAAGCAACCATCTCCAAGTCATAATGCCATTGAATGCAGTGATACCACTATGATCCTAAATAAAGCTATCTTTATGCCTTCAGGTCATGTGTTTGCATATAATACTTAACTGGGACTTTGATGTATGCATTAATTAATACAATTAATTTCTAAAGCGAAGCAGACAATAGTCAATATGTGGATAGCTCATGTACTCCTTATAAGGGGAAACTTCCATATTGAACATTTGGAAATCTATAACAATGTGATAGGGATTTGCCAGCAGATTCATTCTGCCAGTGTGTCATATTGGCAGTGGTAGTGGTGTTATTATTTATAGCTAACAAATAACTAGGATTCTAATTAAATCAAGAAGCTGTGAGGTTTGATAAAGGGACCATTTTCTGAAATATTTATGATGTGATGGACTGATGAGTGAGGGGATGGTTTGGGGCGGGGTGAGT
>JANHFK010009397.1:27882-52996 GCA_036250565.1 Sibynophis collaris | reverse complement strand
TGTAAACCGCCCTGGGTCCCAATAGGGAGAAGGGCGGTATAGAAATAAAATTTATTATTATTATTATTATTATTAGAACAGCTATTCTCAACCTTTGCAGCTTGGCGGCCTGACTGGGCAGGGGGAAACTACAAGTTGAGCTACATGCACATGCCTACCACTTTTGCGAGTTCAGCTGCATATGTGTAAGCACACTGGCCTGCCTCTCGCATGGCCCGGTTCCAAATAGGCCATGGCCTTTAGTGGGCCGCAGCCTGGGGGTTGGAGACCCCTGATCCAGAATGTCAATGAATGTATTCAGAAATTAGAAATAAGGCTTGTTGGGGTTTTTTTTGAAGTATGGATTGTTTTCTAGTTTCATTTTCCTATGATTTCAAACAAGGATTATTATGTCTGTGAATTAGCAACTGAGAAATTCTTACTCCCCCCTCTCCCCAAATAATCTATTCAGTCAGGTAAAAATTCATTAGTCCCTTAGTACAATAAAATAGGGATCTTAAATTATAATTGAGTTGTTTGAAAATTAGTAAATTAGTAGTAGTAAAATGGGAAATTATGGTTAAAATTTTCCTAATTTTTGAACCTTTAAATCTACACATTTGACAGCATTGGGTGAGTTTCCTTGAATACTTAAGCAAAATACGTTTTAACAATAAGTTAAAGATTTTTTCAAAATAAACAGTAAAAGATAATTAGAATTTTGATTTTAGAATGTTACAGACTAAACCATTTAATATTTCAAATAAGATTCTGGAATTAATTAAAAAGAATTCTTCATGTGGGAAATTGGCTTGATTTGTAACAGCAAGATAAAATTTTAAAAACTGGACATTAGAGGGAACTAAAGAGTACAATTAAAAACCACTTAAACTTGATTTATAATTACAGAATGAAGCAAAATATTTTAACATTGAACATATTGAAGAATATCTTGGAAAATTAAGAGTTAATTTTAAAATGGTCTGTTTTACAGAGTCTGTCTAAAAGATGTTATGGAAGAGGAACAACATGAAAAACAAGAAAGTGGGTTGAAAATTGATTTCTACTAGAATGATATTGCATTGGACATATCAAAGAAACTGGCTGATGTCTTATTTATTGAAAGAGATATACAAATAACAAACCAAGAGAGTGACCTGGACAATTTTCCTAAATTGGATTTACAGAAAACGTTTTGCGAAGCTTTGGAGAATTTTGTGACAAGGGGGATATTACTAGAAAGAACTAAAGGTCAAGAATCTGAGAAGTAAAAGGAAGGAATATAAAGTTGATTTTATTTCATCAAAGTTAAAATAGATATGCTATTATCTCTGGTAACCCTCGGTGGACTTTTGTGGGAAACAGGATTGAAATGAGATGGTTTATGGTTTTTTTAATAGCTAAAAGACAGTATATGGGAATATTATTTGTTGTATTTTAACAGAAGGTAATAAGTTACTAAAATTGTCTATTTTTATTGCGATGAGCATGGGAAATAACTTTCTTTATATTTTTCTTTTCTATTTCCCTTTCCATTGTCTCTTTTTCTTTTTTGCACCTTCTACTCTTTCGATTCCTTTTTTCAATTTATATTAACTTTTACTGTTGACATTATAATCTTTGATAAAATTACTATTAAAAACATAAAGTTCTTTTGATTACAAGATTCTGAGGGCCTTACTGCTTTATCATTTCTTTTATTTTAATCCTGAAAACCGAATGTTTGTTTCTATTTTGTTAACAAGTGACTCATATTAAAATTATTCTGTGTCTGCATTAATATTTACTGAAATAGAAGGGTAGTAAGATGTGTATTTGTAATTAAGCTGTTCCTTAATATCATGTATCTAGACAACAGCTAACTACGAATAGTAACTGCAGGTTCTTACCCCATTATTAGCATCGCATTATCCATTTCTATATGCTACTAGCCAGGTACTATTTGTTTCTATCATTTACTAAATAGGCTTAAATCTGAACACTGGATATTCTGTGGTTTTTCTTGCTATGTGCCAGAAGAGCATGTAGTTTTATACTAAAAGAGGTCATCTGAACACAGCAAAAAAATGAAAGAATGGGGAAATAAAACTTGTCACCTTCCTGCCCAGAAACCAGCAAAAGAACCCATCAAGAATCATGGGCATTTGTCGGACTTCCGGTTGATGTCAAGGTGAGATCAAACATTGAAAGCGGGTCTCTGTGTTTCCATGCAGAGTTTTCCTTGTTGGTGAGCTCCAAAAGGAGCCAAAGCCGCCTTGGAGGGGCGGTGAAGCAAAGATGTCTGTGAGCTCTTAGAGAGTCGCAGCTCTCCTGCCTGACCTGGGGGTTACTTTCCCTCTCAGTCACGACGAGAAGAGACAGCTTAAGATGGCTGCCACGAAGCTGTGACAGCCAATGACCATCTAAATTTTGAGCTGGAGGGGATTTTAGTGAACAGTGTAGAACTGGGTGAGAGATTTTTTAAACCTGAAAGTTAACCCCAAAAGAGAAATCTAAGATTTACTCAGAACTATTTGTTAAAGCGGCAATCAAACACTTTGAGAAAAATACCAGATTGAAAGGAAAGGAGTAAAGAGGGGTGGGGGTGGGGAATTCTGCAAAACGTAGGAAATTGGACTCTCAAATTGGGAAGATGCAATTTAAAATGCTAGAATTACGGATTTAAAAAATTAACACTGCTTCTATAATTGAATTACAATTTAAAATAATTAAAACCAGATTTTTAGTAATAATATTGAAAATTAACCTGAGAGTGCCACCTGCTGGTGAAAACAAAATATATAAACCTGGGAATACCCATTTAAAGGACTGTGAAAATATTTACTGGATTATATATATCTACCCTATGACCACTGGAGTTTTAAATGTGGGAACAAGGAAGACATTTAATTAAAGTGACTCCTGAATGTTAAATTATATGACTGAATCTATAAAGGTGACTTAAATAGGTTTGGGTAACTCCCTGGACTAGGTAAATGGAACTGACTGACTACTTATGGAACATAAAGAACTGTGATTAGTGTATACGTTTGGCTATTGGCCAAAAGTGGAATTTATTAAAACAAGATAATATGCAACATAAGGAGGAAGAGATGGACTGGATATTTCAAAGCATAAAGGATATGATACAAAAAGAACATAAGGGGATTATGGAATTAATGCATGTCATAGATCAAAAATTGAAAATATTATACAAAAAACAATGACCAATGACCAAGATGCTCAGGAAAGGAAGGAGCTACCAGAAGGATTAGAGAGAAAAACAGAATTGAGGAATCAACGAAGAGAATGAGGAGTCAACAATAAAATTAATAATGTTTAATGAATCAAACTAGGGGGAAAACATTCTAAGAGATCTGAAAAGAATGGGAGCAGCAGCAAGATATTTGGGGAAGGTAAACGGGTCTGGGCTGATAATTTCAGATCTAAATAGTGGAAGATGGTAGGGATAGGAGAAACACTTAGATTGACTAGGCAGGATGTAGACACAGATATAGATAAAGATTTAAGAGAAGAATATGGGAGGTAAGTTAAAAAAAAAGTAAGAATTCATGCTGAGATTCCAGGTCAGCATTTGTTAATTGTAACAAAATAACTGAGTTGAGGAAAAGTAATAGGCATTTGTATAAATAGGTATTCAAGTAAGATGCCAAAAAAAGCCAACACAGTTCTAAGGCTGCATTAACAGAGAGATAGTATCAAGACCATGTGAAGTGCTAATATCACTTTATAATGCCTTGGTAAGGCCACACTTGGAATACTGCATCCAGTTTTGGTCGCCACAATGTAAAAAAAGTTGTTGAGACTCTAGAAAGAGTACAGAGAAGAGCAACGAAGATAATTAGGGGACTAGAGACTAAACATATAAAGAACCGTTGCTGGAATTGGGTATGCCTAGTTTAATGAAACAAAGGACTAGGAGTGACATGATAGCAGTGTTCCAATATCTAAAAGGTTGCCATAAACAAGAGGGAGTCAAACTATTCTCCAAAGCGCTTGAGGGCAGGACAAGAAGCAATGGATAGAAATTAATCAAGGAGAGAAGCAACCTAGAACTAAGGAAAAATTTCCTAACAATTAAAACACTTAATCAATGGAACAATCTGCCTCCAGAAATTGTGAATGCTCCAACACTGGGATTGGACAACCATTTGTCTGAAATGGTATAGGGTTTCCTGCCTTAGCAGGGGGTTGAACTGGAAGACCTTCAAGGTCCCTTCCAACTCTTATTCCTAAGGAGCCGTGGTGGCACAGTGGTTAGAATGCAGTACTGCAAGCTACTTCTGCTGCCTGCTGGCTGCCTGCAATTTGGCAGTTTGAATCTCACCAGGCCCAAGGTTGACTCAGCCTTTCATCCTTCCGAGGTTGGAAAAATGAGGACCCAGATTGTTGGGGCAATTTGCTGACTCTGTAAACTGCTTAGAGAGGGCTGTAAAGCACTGTGAAGAGGTATAAAAGTCTAAGTGCTATTGCTGTTCTATTCTACTTTAGAAAATAGTAAATTTGGCAGTACCCATTTTTACTGGAGTGCAATAGGAGTTTCTATATAATTCCTGTGGAAACATTAAAAACAAAATTTAAAAGTGTGAAACTTATCATGAATGAAAACTGAAAACCTATGTTTGCAACCTTAATATAATGGGAATGATATCTCCTTTATTCTAGGAAATATGCTAATATATTTATCAGATGCTTAATACAGAAAATCTGGATCAAAATTGAATTTTTGAATTGAATCAAAATTGGAAAATAACTTTTATTAGTTTTATCTGCCCTTTATTATTTTTTATAAAGCAGCAAATATACATAATACTTCTTTCTCCTCCACAACAACCCTGTTATGCGAGTTGAGTTGAGTGTGACTAGCTCAAAGTCACCCAGACAGTTTTTCATGCCTACGACAGAGCTAGAACTCAGTCTCTCCTGGCCAGTACCTTAAGTAGAAATATTGAGTTTCCAGAACTATATACTGTTAATTATATAATAATTATATAATAAGTTCAGAGTTTGGTACATTTTGCCTAGTGACTACAGGCACTCTGCTTAATGGCCAATCATTTAGTGACTATTTGAAGTTATGACACCATTGAAAAAACTTGACTTATGACCAATCCTTGAATTTGTACTCAAGGTCATGTAATTGTAAGCCAGTTGCTTGGCAACCAGTTCACAACAGTTAGTGTCCTGTAATGCTATAGCTTGCCACTTGCAACTTTTTCATCCAGTGTCTGACAGGCAAAGTCAAGGGGTATGCCAGTGGCATGCTGCAAATCATGATCCTATAATGTCTCGACTCACAACCACAAGTGATTTGCTTAATGACAGCAGCAAAAAAGATTATTAAATTAGGTATGGCCACCTGATATCTCACTTAATGACCACACTGGCTAATGTCTCCCAGCTGTGGTCTTAAGTCAAGGACAATTTGTATAGTAAAACATACAAAATTATTCTTTACTACAAAGTTACTACTGATTTATTGTGGCTGTTACTTGGAATCAGTTTTAAGGTACAGACAATAGATCAATACATTAAAAGTTGACTACTTTATTGCAATACCTATGATACTTATAATACAGGAATCTCCCCAGACTACTTGCCTTCCCTTGAAAACAGATAAGATTCCATGGACTCGGGGAGAGGGAGTATCAATCCTGGATCTCTTATGGGTGCACAACAATTCAAGTCTAACTTCCTATTTGCTGGGAATTTCCCAACAATAAGTAATAATATATATATATATATATATATATATATGGTGTGAAGTATTGGAAAAGCAGTGAGACATGGGATACGGTAGGTAAATGAATGGGAAAACTATTGAATGGACCAATTAACTATTCACTAATTAATTAATTAATTAATAATGTTAATAATTAATAATCCAACTGATCACAGCTTTTCAGAACTTTCAAGTATTTTATAAGTAGTTCTCTCTCTCTCTCTCAGACAGACAGACTGACAGATATATATATATCTTATAAGAAGCTGTGATCAATTTGGAAAGATTATTAAAGATTAGTTAATTGGCCCATCCCATAGTTTCCCCATCATTGCCTATCATATCCTATGTCTCACTGCTTTTCCACTACTTCACACCTGTTCTAGATTGCTATTTGAAACCCACCTGCTTATTGGTTACTACCTAAATTAAAAACCTTACACCTGAAATAACGTCTAACAAATTTAATTAAAAGATTCTTATGATATTAGAATTCAGTCTCTGGACACTCATGAAGCTAAATAAATAAGCTAAATAAGATTACAAGAGGTCTGAACCAACTTCAGCTAACAGTCTGCTGGACTAATGAAATAGATTGTCTTAAGTCAATTATCACAGTTGCTGCCTCTTCCACCCCATTAACTAATTATAGTCATAAAATAAGATGAATTTTAACTAAGAACAGATTATTTTTAAATCACAGATTACAAAGTTCTACATGCTTTAAAGAATTTATTATAAGCATGGTTACTAAATACTAATTGTTACTACATCTGTACAATGTACTTAGTTGGAGTCATGAATAGACTAATAAAACCATGACAATTCTATGAAATTATTTTAACCTCTTGTAACAATAATAAATCTGAAGCCTTCTTTGAAGTTAAAAACCATCTATTTTAATATATGACAAAGACCTGGGAATGAGAATACTCTAATGGCAACACTAATCTAATCTAATGGCTGGCATCTGTATTCTTTTATAACGAATAAAATGGTTGTTCTTATGCTTGACAGTACAAAATCAAGCCCTGAACTATAATGGAAGTCAATTATGGGAGATTAATCTTTTTGTTGACAAGGATGAAACATTTATCTATCATATTCTACATATAGATTCCTGGCTACATCCTATTTCCTCATGTATCGTTTTTTCTAATCGCCCATGAATTGATCGAATTTGGGTGCTGATTACAAGACAATAAGCTCTGACAGATTTCCATGTATTTCTGACCTTTAAGAATCAAGCAAGTTGCAACTATTTGTTATTAGAGGGACACACTCCCTATGAGGTCTATAACCTCTTCAGTATTTATGATTTTGGAACAAATTGCTTACATACAAAACTTGGCTCTTCTGAAGTTGCTTATGTTTGGAAAGAGCATGCTGCTTATATCTGTAAACAACTATGTTTAAAGTAATTGAACTGAAATGCTGATTTATCAAGAACAGTTCTTACAACTTAGGACAATGGTGTTAAACTCGCGTCGTGATGTCATCATGTGGCATAGCGTGACTTTTTCCTTTCGCTAGAACAGGGGTGTGTGTGGGGCCAGCACATGACGCATCCAGGCCGCAAGTTTGACACCCCTGACCTAAGAAATTTAAGCACTCATTATGGATGGGAACCACAATGCTCTAAGACTTTGTGCTATTCCTGAATACTCATATTGAATTACTAGAAGTTTTCTTCCTACTCCCGACTAGTTCTTATAATTTATAGTTCAATTTTAGTGATAATTATAGCACAACATAAGTCTCTTCTAATAGTTTTGTAACCTATTAGCAAGAACCAAATATCATTACCTGCTGACTTAAAAGGAAATAATCAGTAGCATGTTATAGAACATCTAATATCTAAACCATATTTCTACTTGAGCAAATTAAAGTTAATGATTTCTTATAGCCTAGGAAATCTGGAGTGGCAGTAAGGCTATTGTCCTGTAACTATTCTTATCCCATGTAAAGTTGATTTCTAGAAACCAGAAAGATACTAAGCAGTTATAATTATAAATAATATATCATATGAAATATATTTTCTTTCATTCCTACAATGGAACTAAATGCTGGATTTTCAATATGGCGAGTAAAAATATGGGATTTGTAGCCATCGTATGTTGTATATTTGGGATAATTTTGAAAGAGGTCTAGAAAAATATATGGAAAATACAGCTAGTAGTCACCTAGACTACTGGCGAGTGATATATATATATATATATAAATAAATAAATATAATAATTACTATAAACATAGTCAAGTAGCATAAGGCAAGTTTAACTAGCATGAAGCTCCACATCATGTTACTTTTTTCATATTACTAAAATGTTCCATATTATAGAAGTAGAGCCCAGTTAGATATTGACATTTAGACCGAATCTACTCACATGCTTTATACTATACTCTCCTGCCCAGGTTATTTTTAATTATTTTTCTTTTTTAATCTATTTAGAACATACTTCCCTGTATGTTCCCTGCAGAGTGAAGGTAGCTGTAACAAAAATTAAATTATCCTAACATTTTTCATTTTTGACAGATTTTATTGAGGCAGACCATTTTAATATTCTTTGTCTCTTCTTTATTTTGCAATGTTGAACATCGCAACCTTTTTTCCAAGATACATTTTCAAATGTAACCATCCACTTGCTATAAATTCTAACATAATACAATTATGTATTGTATTATGTAGCATTTTACAAACTATTGGTGAATTCAAAGACTGTATATTGCATAGACAATTGATCTATAAATACAGTGTATAAATTTAAAAGTAGAATTTGATTGAGCAATAAAGACAATTATATTTTGAAAGATAGAAATGTTAACATGAAAAAAATCACCATCCTCAGCAATAAAATAGTTTATTCATAAGAATTAGGATAAATTGTTGAATATAGGAACTTTATCCCTCAGACTATCCAAGTGACGGACCATTTTACATGAAAAGTTCTTTATAATATTTTCAAACATTCTAACATTGGCTATAAATAAAATTCAGAGCCGCATGTAAATTTTTTTGTTTTCAAAAACATCCAGACATTGAATTTGTAGATGTTACTAGGCTCCAAAAGAAAACTTGCTCAGCACTTGTTCATTTTTATAGTCATAGAGTGACCAATTCCTGCAATAGGAGGTATCTTCCATGTTTTGTCAATATTTATTCCAAGCCACTAATAGAAAATAACTGTTCCATCTTTGTTCAGACTTGCTAAAGAAATATAAAATACTCTTGATGTGCTCTATTCATGTACCTCAATTATCGTGTCTATCTTGAACAATACTATAAAGGTTCACTGGATTTTGTTAGTTAGAAAGAATGAAAATAACTGAAGCTTCTTGAGAGTTGTGTAACATGTACAGAAGGTATTAGGTTTGTGTATAAACTCACTATCCTATTGTTGTGTGAACTTCTTACCTGTCTTTCTCATACAACACATATGACAAATTATTTTAAAAAGTTATGGTACCCAACTAGTATTCTGTAACAGTTTTTAAAAAAACAATTTACTCAAGAATTAGGACTAATGAGCAGAGGAAGTGGGATAGAACACTAAATATGTTTCCAATAGTTAATTTATTTTTATCTACAATACAGTAGGAAGTGATTATTTAGGCCAAGACCAACTTTCTGTTCAGTGCAAGAATCTGAATTAAAGCTACTGGGTTTTTTTCATACCGACAGAATGTCTCCTCTGAAGGGAAGCTTACCATCTCCCTAGTTAATTAGTTCTACTGCTGAATTGCTCCCACTATTAAAAAATTCTATTAAAAACAATGTCAATTCCTCTTCTATAAATGCAGAAAAAGCACTTAATCTTGTATAAAAAGTTAGTATAGCAAAAGAAAAAATAATTATGAACATAATTGAACTAGCTGATTATTTAAAAAGAATTTAGAAGAACTATAATCAGAACAATGTAATCTTGGCCTAAACAATATTCACAATAGATATGGATGGTAAATGGAGAGATCCCTTATTAAATTGCACAAGTAATGCCAAATGTGTATGGCAGATGAAAAACGTTAGTGAAAATACTATACCTGAAATCAATGTAATATGCAAATGGTTCTACTGTCATTCATCAACACTTATAACACATTTATTACAAGTCATGCTTTTGCATGAGCAAAATTGCTATCGAAGTGGAAATGGGAAGAACTATCCCTATTTTTAAATGGTTGAAATGTGAAGAATCAACTTTCATGTCACGATTTGTCATAACTACTTTAGTATTTCCTACATCTAAATTAGAGTGTCACCAAAGCACAAATACTGCTGCAAACAAATTTTGAGAAACACTAAAATATGGAAAAGAGAATTATGTTTATTATCAAAAATTTAAAAACAAATAATTATTTACAGCATGGAAGTTTGGTTAATTCTATAATGTAGAATTAGGTATGTATAAAAGCTATGGAGCTTTTATTCACACATTTGTTTGCAAAATAGAACTTATACTCAAGTGTTTCCATCAAATAGATGGAATTTGATACATTGATATATAAATTGTGCCCAAAATTTAAAAAATATTAGGAGACAACTTAAAGTTTTAGATTTATCACACAAATATTTCAATGTGATTTGATGTTAGTTTATGGAATGCAAGCTCAATATATGTAAATCAAGTGAACTCGTGTACCGTAATAAGAAAACTGCACCCATTTCTAGCAACAATTTAAATGAAGATGTATAAAAACAGTATGAAAAAAGGAATTAACTTAGAATGACAGAAGACACAGCAAAGGAGAGATGATAGTAACTTGAGATGTATTAGACAAAACATTTGATTCTGAATATCTGTATCTGTTCTAGAATTTTGTGTGACCTACTATTTACACTTGAAAACAAGATATTATTTTATGGTATTTGTGTGTGTGAATGAAATGTTTCAACAGGATTCTCTTTAATGTTTTAGTGTGTACTTATGGTTGATGATGAACCGGGTTTCTGGGATTTTAAACTGACTACTATGAATTTATAGTTTAAGTTTAAGGCTCTGGCTACTGAAAATCCATGCCCAAGAGGATACGTCTCCCATTCAAATTAAATATTTTATTTAAAATCTTTAGTAGAACAGCATATTTATACTACATTCAGGCTAAGTGTCTATGGAGATTCTCAGTCATCCAAGTCATAGTTGTCCCAAAGATGCTTTTTCAAGAGGCAACTGGATTTTCTTGTTTTTCTTTGAAGAAGTTTCGCTTCTCATCCAAGCTCTTACTGGAAGGAGGGGAATGGAAGGATTTATACTCCTTGCAGACAGCTGGTCATTTGCATTCTTTTAGAGTTGTTGAGGCAACTAATATATACTGCATATATAAACCTCCATGTGGCCTCAATGGCTGTCTTGAAAAAGCACTTTTGGGATATCAGGCTAAGTCTGACTTACAGTAAAAATTGCTGCTCATATTAAACTGAAAAACATTAATAAATTGTTTTCATAGCAGTTACATTTCTATTTTAAAATTCATTCTACAATTATGATTGCATATATGCATAGTAATATTATAAATGTATAAAATAGTCTTGTCAAATAAAAGAGTATGAAGAACGCAGGAAAGACTTGCACTTAGTTTACATTTTAATATTAACAAAACAAATATACTAAAAGGCATAATGGACATAATATATTTCAGTATAGTTCATTAAGTACTGAATCAAAATCAGGGAATGTTGCAGGAAAATAGCATGTACAATCTTTAGCACTATTTTTAAGTGTTCCCACCTGCCTGTTTTTTTGTGGGACTTAAATTCCCCAAATCATTACATACCCAGTAAAAAACCACTCACATTTCACTGAGTATTGTGTTTTAGGCTACATAAGGGTCAGAAAACTTTTTTCATATTATCTTGATATGAGAATAGTCAAGAATATATTAAACTAGTGTGACTCTCGAGAGACTGTAATTTAGCAACATTTTCTTTACTCCAATCCTAAACGGTCGCAGTATAAAATGATTAAATCTAATCTTAGTCTTATTTCTAAACTGAGGACATTGTAAATTTAACAAAATATTCCTCTCCTTAAAATAATTTGTATCATTTTTCTAAATTAATTTCAACTTAATTAATTTATGTGTTATTTGGTGGAATATTTTTGTTTCCTTTAGCTGTCATGGATTTATTATTTTTACAGAACAATGAATGTACCATAATTCATATTCAATTTACATATGAATAAAAACCAATTATTTTTTCTTATATGATTAGAGTAGAAGCTCATTTTTAAAAAAAACATTTTTTCTCCCACATACAATCATCCTTTGCAGCCAGAATAATTGTTTGTTCAGGAAAGCAATATATCCTGAATGGAACTGCAGAAATGTAATGAAGTAAAATAAAAACTTGTGCTTCTTGGAACAGCAGCTTGTATGTTGCATGGCAGATAATTTTCAACTGTGCTTTTCAAACCAGTCTTTAATTTGAAATGGAGACTTGCTTCTCATAAAATAACAAGACTTACAATGTATGCTGTAACCACAGACGTTGAAGATACAGCAATGTATGTATCTCCCAAAAGTATGGAAAAGCCTCATTGCTACAGTAGTTATACAGAATATATTAGCTAAAAAAATCTGTTTGGAAATGTTTAATAGACAAAAAGACGAAATTTAATATAGAAAATGTTAATCAAATTATATTTGGGCTGATTAAAATATTAATTCAAAGATAGAGCCACAAAGAATGAAAGAATTTATGTTTACATTTTCACAAAACTAATTCTGAATATTAAAATAATTGAAGAAAATTAAGATTGAAATTTTGTTTAAAAAGTCGACAAAATTGTTACATTTACAATATATACTATCTTTCTACATATTCATGTGAAACTCAAATATTGTGCATTGCAGAATATGAGATTGAAATATTATCACTTTCACACATGCCATTGTATACAAGATAATTTTATTATAAACAGAAGTGAAAGTAAAACTAAACAATCTTTAAGCAGACACGTTTTATACTGGTATTTGGAATAAATGGCATAACAATAGTCGAAACTTGATGGCAAGGAAATTGTTTGAAACTTCAAAAGACTATTTCTGAAAAAAAGTCAAGTAACTGCGTAAGTTAGCTTTAGCTCACTTGTGTATGATCTGCATTACTCCTTTATTCTAATTCATGCTTATCAGTATGGCATTATTTACCCCTTTTTAAATGTAAAGTGTGTCGGTTACTATATATGGAGATGATTTAAAGGGGTTATGGTACATAGTATCTTCTTCTATTTCTTTTCCACGTGAAAGGCTAAGGCCTATTACTTCACACTTTCTTCCCAGCATCCCCAAATTCAGTACTGCCACCTTTTAGTCATATAGAAAAACTTTAAGGACATTTATATAAACATGGATAAATATCCTAAGGCAGAGGTGTCAAACTCAATGCCTGCAGGGTCCTTAGATCTGGCCTGCGGGACTGACCTGGAAACAGCGAAGGATTGGCCTAGGGTGCCTCTGCTAGCGAAAAAGGAGCTTGGGAGGGTCGTTTTCACTGGCAGAGTACTCAGGCCACAACAGGCACCGACATGAGTGACATCGAACTGGTCATGCCTATCCTGACTACATCCACTCCACCCCCGAGGTCAAACACAACCCTGATGGAGCCCTTCATGGAACTGAGTTTGACACCCCTGTCCTAAGGCTAGGATTTGAACAAAAGCTATTATGTCAAAGCAGAGGTAGTAAAATAACACTAAAAGTCACGTTGTGGGTATGACAGCTTATACCCATGCTTATAATACTTTGGGGGGTAATTTGAGCCAGTCCATTTGATTTTCAGAAAATATATAAAACATTACAAGCTCATGAGATGAAATCTGGCTATGCATCATTGCATCTATGTACTGGAAAAAAATAATCTTATTTATTAGTGCAATATAAAACACAAGTAGTATATAAAAATATTTACATGTTGGGACTTGATGTTTTAAGTCTATATGATTTCATATGTGTCATCTTCGTTCATGTTTCTTTTTAGCAATTAAATGCCTGTAGTAAGATTTCAAAAAGTAAAATACTACTATATCTACAATGTAGAAATAATATAGGATGGTTAAAGTTTTGCCATATTATTCCATATAAAACTAACACAGGTTGCAGAAGTCAAAACAAAAATCCAATTCTATTTGGTTCTTGTCTTTATCAAATAATTTAATCAAGAAAAGGCCAGTTATATTTACTGCTTCAAAAACACAATTATAGTTAACTTTTAAATAATACTGTAAAATTACTATTGGAAAAACTGTATTTAATACCTACTCTGCATTTCCATATAAATTATTTAGACATGTTAATACAAATAAGATATTCATATATTAACACTGAAAATCAAATTGAAATAAATAACTAATGAACAACTGACTTACATATAGAGTATTAAAGCCAAATAACTAATCATCTTTTTCAAGAAACTTGGAAGAATCGCTAGCATTGAATATGGTTCCTCCAAAACCTTGAATTTACTCAATTTCATGAATACATTTTCTCCCATACAGCAAATCATATTTAACTATTTAATGAATATTAAAAGAAAAGCATTATATTGTTTGAATTCTTAATATATAAAGTGTATGCTTTCAAACCTTGAGAAACTCTGGTTTTAATTATATAATCTTTTATCGAAAAAGCTTTTCATTCTCATTTATTGGGAAATGTATAGCATATTTACCTAATTTAACATTCAAAGATATTCTATATTAATATTTGCCAAAATAACAAACTATCCACTCCTCCATTATATGGCAGCAAAATGGCTATTAGTAGTCACTGGCAGTTTTATACATTTGAGGGAGGAGGGTTTAATGATGCAATCATAGCACTTTGCCTTTTACTTCCATCTTTAATTCATCCAAACTCCTTCCAGGGACATTAATAGAATTAGAACAGTCTCCTGTGAGCCTCAAGAAGTGAAGAGGTTTAGTTGCTCCTTTCAATCCCATTGACACTGCTACTATCCAACTCTAAGAACAAAATGTTAACATATAGTAAAGAGGAAAATCTGATCTGTTACATTTTGCAAGGATGAAGCAAACAGAATGTTCACCCATGCCCCCTAAACAGAATAGTTTTACAACATTGATTACAAAACTGGTAATATATGAGAAACACCTGACAATACATAATGAAGAGATGGAGATAAAATGGAACAACCTTGATCTAACTTATTTGAAATAGCAGATGTATATATTCTTATGTTTATGTTCAGAACTGCAACAGTATTTTAAACTTGGAAGCTGAGTTTGAAAACTCTGTAGGCAAAATGCTATAATGATGCTAGATTTAATGCCCCATATAAAGTAATTTAGATAATCCAGTAGCCACCAACTTTAAACAAAATGGCCTTGCTAAAGTCAAGGTGAATAGATTACATAATTGGGCCTTCCTAGCTATACAAATCTACATGCATGTAAGTTGAAGTAATTTTAAACACCTAAATAGGATCAAGATAAATTCCTGACACAGGATATTGGTTGTAGTTGAGCCCAGAGAGTAAGTTAAGAATATAAAAGAGGTAAACACTTGGTGCAAATTTAAAATTGAGAAAGAGTGTGTAAAGGAATGTTGGGTAAAAAAGAAACTGGAATACAGTCACAACTTTCAAAGGGCATGGGGAAAGGAAGTAGCATTAAGGAAAATCACATTGAGATTCAACCCCTTTCCATTGGATTCTATAGGAACATTTCAGAGAGGAACTAAGAACCATTTTCTTTTCCAGTAATTATCACCTTCAATTCTACTTAGAAATACTTTTATTTGGGCTTATGTGTGTAGTATATAAGGAAAGTTGTTGTTTTGCTGTCTTGATTCTAACATCCTGCTTTAAGTTACGTCTGAGAAACAAATACATGCAGAAAACCAATATATTGTTTTGATTTCACTTCAAAATCTCACAGTTGCACATCACTACCTAAAACTATATAAAATAAAAACTTGACTAGGCAGAATAGGAATAGCAAATGTCTAGGCATAATTTATTAAGAATTTGGAAGAGTCTACTCACACATTTCAAGAAATAAAGTATTCCTAATTATAGCCATATTTCAATCATATATCATAAAGGACTAATACTTTATAACATTTCAATGTTATACTGAAGCAATCAACCTGTCAAGTACTGTGTTGTAAAGCTAGATGTGAAATTTCATGTTCCTTTCTGGATAGGATCATATGATCAGAAATCTAAGATGGTATTTAAGTATAACAATAGAGACCAGGTTGAGAACAATTTATATTAAAAATACTAAATGGATATAATCAGGCTGAAGGTGCTGTCATTTGTCTTGAATACTTGCAGATGTATGAAAAATCCAAGTTATCAGGAAAATATTGTCCAATATAGATATTATTCTTCCCTAGAAAACTACCTGAGATACACAATAAATACACAACTTTCCTGTAAGTGAAATGTTCTCATATTCCAAGAACTTTAAAAAAATGTACAGGTGAGAATACCAATGACCTTGCTTTTTTAACTAGACAGATTTTACTCTGTTGGACTAGATGTCTCATATTTGCAAAAACTTTCCACCTTCAGTGAAAATTTCTTGCATATATGCAGTGTACTAAAGATAATTCTCAATTTACAACTATTTGTTTACTGAACGCTTGAAGTTACAATGATACTGGAATGATTCTGACCGTTTTTCACACTTACGATCATTGCAGCCATCCCCGTGGTTACATGATCAAAATTCAGACATTTGGCAATGGGTTCATATTTATTTAATTTAATTATATTATATTTCTAGACAGTTGCAGTGTCCCGGTGCCATGTGATCAACTTTTGTGGCCTTCTGACAAGCAAACTCAATAGAAAGCCAGAGTCACTCTTACTAATTTAACTGAGTGATTCACTTAACTGTGACAAGAAAGTTAAATGGAGCAAAACTCATTCAACAACCGTCTCACTTAAGCAACATAAATTTTGGGTCAGTTATGGCCATAAGTCGAGGACTACCTAAATTTTTCTTAGCTAACACATGGCAGAATATGTATTTGTGAAAGTGCAGCATTTTATATTACTGAGACCTATTTCATGCTGAGATGATTAAATTACCATAAAAAATAATAAGTACTCTTTTAAATATCTTTTTATTCTTTGAAGGGGAAAATAAATCACATTCATAACACTATGTATAATTAATACAATTAAATAAGGCATATTTAAGCAACCATAATTTCTGTAACACTAAAACGAATTGCCAAGATATGAAAATTTGGGGATAAAGTAAGTATATTGCCAAAAGAAGCATAGGAAAATAAGTAAAAAAGGTTGTCTGACCATAAAACTGAAGATTACACAAACATAACGTATTATTAATCATATATAATGGTTGAGTCTACATATTGAACGTAAAGTGCAAAAACTTTCTTGCCAAATCAGAATGATTTTGGTCAGCATTTCGTTTCCATTGATGGAAAACTAGATATGAAATTCATACAACTATGATGAACCTTTTAGCATATCATAGTTATAGGTAATTAATAGTATTAAAACTGCAATATATATTGAGGATTACAATATATTGAAAGCAAGGGACAAAATTAAGTCTTAAGTGGAGACAATCTGCAATGCCTAAATAAGGACACCTATTTGCTGCTATGCAGAATCTGAACTGTTAACAAAAAAAAAGCCTGTTATGAAGGAAATAATTTTTCTATGCCTTGGCCATTTTGTATTTTTGACCGTGACTCAAAATGCCCTTTCAATTTGCACTATTAAAACTTCAAGTAACCAACTCGTCAGTTTATATTTAATTAAATATAAATGTTCTTCCACCATTGATTTCCAAAATATAATTTTATTATTATTCTACGATAGTTCTTTATTTTTTCTTTAGCCTTTATTATTTATTTATTCTTTATTGTACAGTAAGACCAGATATTATCTGAACAGGTAAAATCTAGAGCATGAAGGTTTCACAAAAGTTAAATATTTGCTTTGTAAATGAAATAGATGGAGAGAAAGAGAGAAGGAATCTTCTTACATTATTCTGTAATTTAAGCATTAATAAAGGAAGTCAATTTTTAGAAACCACTTGATCATTGCTTTATTTTATCTTAATTTCATGCACTAGTGAAAGAATACATATAAAAGGCATTTTTATAAATATCTTCATATTCAAAAGAGTTGAAGCTTTTCTGTTTGAAAGGACTTCACATTTCAGTAATTAAATCTGTTGGTTATAATATTAAAAAGTACTGTTGGCAACTCCTCTACTAATTCTTAAAAGTAAAACTACTGAAACTGAAAAGTACAAACTGATTCTTTTTAAAAGTAGCACAATTCCAACACAGGATTTTAAAAGCTTCATTTCTTAAAAATTGGTTTTTATGATAATGAAATACTATTACAGCATATTTTCTAGCATTACTAGATCTATGCTTAAACATTACAAAACTTTCTAACAGCACTAAATTTATCATTCTGATTCTTTAATCTGTCCATTTTTGAACATTCTACTTTTTGTAATGTGTAAATGCTGAATAAATATACAAAAGACAAAGTTAACCTTGGCAAGGACTTACAAATTTGCAGTTCCTTGAAGCAGACTATATATACGGGAAATGATACATAAATTACATGAACAGACTATATACCTGAAATGATAAATCAAAATATTTTTTTAATTATGTCTATGACAAATTTACTACATATAAATAATTTAGGCTGTGAAGTGAAGGTTGTATAATCCTGAGAATATAAAGCAAATAATTTAATATCCATCTTCCATCACTGAACAACATGTGGCTCCAACTTGCCTATTGCTCAGAACTTTCTTACATAAAACTGTTTAGTCAATACCAGAAGTTCTGAAAATAGGATTTTTTTTTGCAAACAATAAAGAAATATATACAAATGGCATTATTATTTTATGATGGGTTATTTTACATTTAGCAACTAAAATATTCTAATACCTACTTTAGAAATTTGAAATATATTTAGAAGTAATAGTCTCCTTTAGACAGACAAAACTAAATATTTGCGTACATTTAAATAAGAGTTGCTATGGAGGAACCAACAGTCCCAAAATAGAGTCAGGATAATATGTGAAAATGAAGGGATCCAGATAATCTAACAGTTTTATAATTCAGAATTCATTTTTTTCAAGCTCAATGGTATGACTGATTTTTAGAAACAAATTTGTTAATTTATTGTCAATTTTAAAAATTGACACCTTTTATGATCACATTTTCACAATATAAAACTGAAACTGAAGTTTAAAAAAAATATATGCAGTCATTTCTACTTCTATATTTTTTATTTTTATTAAGAAAATATTACCTCATATATTAGATTACATTAAATAATCCTAAATCATATGACAAATTACTTTTGTAATGTAGGTTTTAGAAGTCAAAAAAACTGCATGTTGTCATAAATCAAATAAGCAATTTAAAAACCTGGACCAATTACAAACCAAATCAGATCTGATTTCTGATGCAAAACTACAACAGACAAAAAGTAATATTTATTAACAAATAGGGAAAAACAGACAAGTGCAATTTTTAAAAGATCATTGTTAGGGAAGGAATACTTAAAAGATCTAAGAAGAGTAATTACTTTGTACAGAGAATCTATACAATTTAAAAAAGGCAAATGTAATTTACAGAGCATATTAATGTAAATTCATAGGACTTGTAGCAGTGGGAAAATATTTCACAACAAATCTAATTCATGTGTTTTTCACATTTTTTCTTAAATCTCTTATGAAAAGAGATTAAGGAAAAATAAGAAAAATTAAAAATAACTTCAAAGTCCTAAATTTTAGGATCAGTGTCTAACATTTCTTCACTTTGCAACATATCTGCCAATCTATGCCAATATTCAATTTAATCTAAACGTTGGTTATTGATATTCTCAAGTGTAAGAGATATTAAAATCTGAAGTACTGGTTTGAAATTGATAGGTAATCAGATTAAAATTTCTAAATATAAAAATCATTTTCTTTAACAAAAGTTGATACTTACGAAGGCACATTATATTTAACAAATGTGGAATGAAAAACTGAAATTTTACTTCAACTTAAATATAATTGTACATGAGTTTTTTGTTACGAGAATGTCAAGATTTTAACTAAATATTCGTCTAAGTAATTTAATTCATTTTATTGCCATTACATACTTTTTACGGATTAATTTTTTTGTGTCTGTGTGTGTGTGTATGAAACCATAATGTTGTTTTGTGAATGAACCACAAAGTCTTTCATTTTCACAAATCTACAAAGTTCAGAAGGTATCATGTTCAGCTGTAAGGGTTTAACCAAAATATTATATGATATCAAACTTAAAATTATTTAGTAATATAGATTTCAGATTTATCCAATTTCTTCCTCACAGTCATGGGGGAGAGAGAAGGAAAAAAAACTAGAATATTTCCTGAAACTTGTTTGCAAAATAGAAGTAATTTTACCTAATATGTTTAGCATATATGTCTAGCATTTCACCATAGTTATTCATCTATCCGTTTTAGAAATTTAAGCCAAACAAATAGCATTTGCAATTTAGTATATTATTGTCCCTTAGGAAATACATCCCACAAATAAATGAAAATTTATAATTAATAGATAAAAGAGCTGAAACATTTAACTAAGCCTCACAACAACCCTGTGAGGTAGGTAAGAAATCTTCCAGAACAAATCTTCTGGTTGAGTAACTTCAATTAAACTTACCACAAGTAAAACAATATATGACAAGAGAAAGTAAAAGAAAGTTCATCCATCCATGTGTCGCAAAGAGATACATGGAACGCTCAGTATATTCCTTTAAGCTGAAAGTATTGTGATTTGTGTATAATGTGTAAGCAGCACTTTTTAAGAGTTCATTTTTAGTTACTACATTTAAATAAAATTATGTAATTATGTTACTATTTGTTAATAGCTCTGTTCAATTTATCAAAATTTCTCATTTTTAGATATAAAAATAGTGCCTCAACTAAACTGGCACTAGAAATTATTTGTACATTCTTACAATTTTACTAAGTTAGATTTCCCTATTGCTGCTCTAATAATTACTAAGTACAAGCCCCCAACATTTTCTTAGTTTAAAGCTTAAGTTTTAGATCAGAATATGTATAAATGCTTATTGTTAGTCTCTAAGAATAGGTTTATATAATTAGATTCTTTTCCATGTACTGCAAACATTATAGAAATAAGCAGAATTTACAATTTTAAACCCTTTATAGGTGGGATAAATTCTTCAATCTATTCCAAATGCCAATCACATGGTCAACAGCCGAGTGTATGGAGTTTGCATCAAAAAAATAAACCAATGCAAAGAAATGGAGCAAAGCAATGTTGAAGATTTTGAAGTTTATCCAAGAATATTTGATTGCTTTATGAAGTTGTGTTCACAGATGTCAAAGAAAAAAGAAAATCCCAGTTTCTTTAATTTCCCTAAGCCAAGTAAGAGTCTATGATTCAACAAAGCTTTATTCAGGAACTCCAAATGCAGTCTGTCACTTCTAATATAATCAGCATCTCCATCGACAAGAGGCACACTTATATTAGAGAATATATGGATTACCAACCCAAAAATGCAAAATAGCAAGCAGTCTTCCCACATCTGAAGGGCCCCCCATTTGTTCTTCTCTAGAGGGCAGGTAATGAAATGATTTAGCTTAGTTCACAAAAACATGTTGATAATGTGTGTTTATTCTCATTATAATCTGTACTGCTTTATTAATTTCTACAAACAAATGAAAATATATCAGTAAGTGATTCTGCACATTGTGCTGGAAAGAGTCTACTGCTTCTAAGTATTTTCCCTACCTAACGTGAATGAAAATTAGCTCACCATGCAGTCTTCCTAGCCCGCAGATGATTAAGAGGAAGATGAAAAAGAGATGAAGATATATTTTGCAGTGATATCAATCTATTCCTTAAACAACTATAAATTAAAATGAGTCAGAGAGAGTATTTTTGGACATACAAATATAAGAAAATATATCAATCTCTATGGATACAATGCAAAATATTTTTGAAGACAGCATAAACTAAAACTGAGGACAAAGAAGTGATATTCTGAAAGACAAGATATATTAATCCCTATTCTTTTTATGATTAATGTTGTTTAGCAAGAATTAAAATAATCTCCCTTATCATATCACCCATTACCACATGCCTATCATGTAGACAAGAATCTCCCCTTCATTCACAAAACATCTATGGTATATACAAAACATCTATGGTATTTCCAAGTAGAGATAGAAAAGCCTCTGTCTTAAACCCAAGGCTTACTACCAGAGAGTATTTAAAGTACTGGACTGTGTGATTTGGTACAAACAATTGCTTGTACAGTGCAGATTATTTTAGGACTGCTCAGAAAATTCTTATTTATAATGGGTGCATATTGGCACAGAGGACTCATGGTGTTCATGATATATCCTAATTAAAATGCAATTTTATATAATATGGAGAAAAAAGTTTTACCTTTTCCTATTAGAAATACTTAATAGTTATACCTCTGCATTCAACTCCTTCAAAACTTGTCGATTTGTATTCGACGTATTTTGAAGCAAAAATCTTATCCTGGCACTTGTCTTTCTCCCAATAGTCAACACGCAAGGAAGAACTTGCTGATGACAGCTGCCTCATGATTCGCTATTTCTTCTGGCCAAAATAGTGAGTCATATAGTTTTTTCAGTACCCATCAATTTTAATATTCTTTCAGATCAAATTACCAACGAGTACCAAGGTATAATACACTTCCCCATTGGCTGTAATGATGACCTCTTTCATTATTACTTCAATTATTGTTGCTTCTATTTGGATTGTATTCATTTGGGCAAAAAAATGATCAAGCAAAATATAAGTTATTTCTTATTCACATAAATCAGCTTTACCAATATTAGTAACTTACACATGCATTTCTCTTACTGACATTCCCCAACAAGTCTCAGTCTCTTAACACAAAGTTTTATCCAAAGTACTCACAAGGCTATTCTTATTCATGTGGTCAAATCTCACTGAGTAATAACTTTGTTTAAAGTTAGGGGTGGAATTAAACTGTTAGGGATGGAGTCAAATGATACAGTTTATAAATGTAAGAGTTATCACTTCAATACTTAATGTCTAGAATATTTTAAGATTATATATAAGTGAGAAGCTCCCGCAAATGAATTGTAGAGATACATTACAGAAGAGGATTCCCAGAACATTATCTCACTCATTTTCTTTCAGTGAAGCAAATATTTCTCTTTCAACATATCCACACGTTTGGTATTATAAGTATGAGTGGAAAAGCAGAAAGAAACAAAAATGCCATAATTCCATTCCTTCCTTGAAGAAATGCCAATGAGCATTAGGGAGCTTATAACACATAATCTAGTTTTTTAAATTGCACAAATACAGGAAAAATTACTAGAAATATGTTATTCAGTATGAAGGAAATGAACTTTTCAAGTACAGCATCTGATCACTGAATGCAATATTGCAATAAAGGTGTAATAACTGTTAAGGAAGAACTGATGTTCTGATTTATTTCCCTCCTTTGAAGATACTGTCCAGTGTAAGAAAACATGGTGAAGGTATCACTCTTTCTCGTATCATTTACAGAAGATTTGCTCCAACTGACAACATCTGTATATTTATAAATGGAAAGGTATACTAATTATTAAGGACTGGTTTGCAAAAATATTTCACACATATCATGGTGACAGAAGTTTTAAAGTAGAACTGTTACAAGAACTGGTCCAGTGGTGGGTTTCTACCGGTTCGCTCCGGATCCTGTGAACCGGTAGTAGCGGCAGCGGGAGGCTCTGCCCACCCGCCCGGACATCATCACGGATGCTCTGCGCATGCGCAGAAGCACTGTGCGCTCGCGCTCCCATTGTGAACCGGTAGCGAAGGTAAGTGGAACCCACCACTGAACTGATCTACAATTGGAATTCAGGTCTTATTTACAAAATTACTCTTCCTTAAATATCACTCCGAAATATTCTTTCTTGCAACCTGCTGCATTGGTTTTCCCCCCATTTTTAAGAGTCAAACTCAAAGCTGTTTTCAAATAATAATTTAAAGCATTTATTAAAAGCAACAGAGGTTTCAATGTGTCAAATGAGGTTTTTAAGCTGCTATGTATAAAATTCAAGAAATCTGCAGCAAAGAAAAAATGTTCCTGCTATGCTTAGGAGTTCTGCAAATTCAATAAACTACTTGGTGACATATAATAATTGTAAAGACGAAGATCTATAATATAAATAAAGACTTTACAGTTTGTATTAATCCTATTTCCAATTATAGAAAGAAATACATATCCTCTTATTCCAAATGTGCAGGACTATAACTCTCAGAATTTCTAGCCAGCAGAGACAACTTTTAGTTGGTAAGGAATGTTTAGTTTTAGTTCCACAAATCTGGCAAGCCTTAAATCAGGCAAGGAAGATATAACATATAAACTCAATTACGGATTGGTAATTTGCCCTATATGTATCCTAAACTGGCTGAGAACCTGAGATGTACAGAGATGTTTGTGTACAAAGAATTTGCTTATAAGCATGGAAATAAGAGGAAAAAACCCCAACTTCCCCTTCGTATGTTGTAAGTGCTGCTTTGTAATGAGTTGGGGGATATTTTGTGCATCACAGAACACGATCAGGAGAACTGACAGTAAGTATGATGACCATGTTTGGATTTGGATTTTGGACTTTGCTCAAATGCTGTATTAGGATGAAGGCATACTACTAAAAGGTTCTATTTTTATTACAACCTACTAATCATTTACAACTGTTCCGTAATTAAAGTTACCAATATCTTATTCTTCTTTTTAAAAAAAATCTGATTTACATTTTCTCAGCATACAGAAAAAATGCTCAGGCAAAACCTTTATCTTAATTTCTATTACCAAATTAATTTCAAGGCACTGGAGTAGGCTACCAGAATAAGCCTGCTTATTACATAAAGCTCCTCAGAATGTATTAGTGTTATTAATGGGAAAAACTTAGGAAAGGCATATAGTGTTGATTTAGTTTAGCTTCTTATTTGTACAGATGTCCCAATATTTCCACTAAGGAAAAAAAATACTAAGAAGACAAATGTACTATTGTAATCAAGATTTAAATCTACTACATCAGGGCTGTCAAACTCGTGGCCCACAGGCCAGATGCATCACACGCTAGCCATGCACACACCCCGTTTAGCGAAGGGGAAAAGTCGTGATACATCACGTGACAATGTGAGTTTGACATCCCTGTACTATATCATGCTCCATTGAGACCCCCGCCAAAAAGTAAGCAGCTCTTCAAGTCTTCTAAAAACAAACAGAAGAACTAGCATGTTTCTTTTATCTAAACTTGTGATAACCATACATACCATATTTTTCAGAGTATAAGACTTTTTTCCCTCCTAAAAGGGGGTGAAAATTTGGGTGCGTGTTATACACCGAATGCAGCCCCCCCCCCCCCCAAACCCCCCCCCC
>JANHFK010009397.1:17602-27782 GCA_036250565.1 Sibynophis collaris | reverse complement strand
AGCAAGCAGCAAGAAGAAACAGCCCATTTCAGCTTCAGCACAGCCTAATTAGCACAAGTTGATTGTCGGTTGGATCGGCCCCCAACCCTCAGCTGTTTCAGGCTGCAGGGATTCCGATTGTCTATTGCTGCGCAGGCCTCCGCTGCTTGCTGCAGGGAGGTAAATTGCTAAGAGGTAGATTTTTTTTTCTTGTGCTAATCAAGCTATGCTGAAAACGAAAATGAAAGTAAAGCAGGCTGTTTGCTGAAACGAGGCAAAATTGCTGGAAGGCAGAGGCAGATTTCTTTTTCTTGTTTTCCTCACCCAAAAAGGTAGGTGTGTCTTATAGTTCGGAGCATCTTATACTCCAAAAAATACGGTATTTATTTGCACAAAAGAAAAAATATAGGATAGTATCCAACATTTATCCTGGGTATGTAAGAAATTAATATTCATGAAACAAAAATGCTGGATACCACAATTATATGCATTTATGTTAAATAGTCCTGGATGGACAGCTTATCATAAATATAAAACTGTCCTAAAAAGAAAATTTAACACCAGTGCATGTTAATCACAAAGTATTGTCTTAATTGGAGTGACATATATGTTGCTGAATGGGTGGGGGTATGTATCCCTATAAAGCATAACATGTACCTGACTATCTCTATATTTGAATGTGCGTTATGTACTTATTCCAACAATGTCAACCATAGTTTTTTATGTAATCTCTGAAAGGCATTTAACATAAATGCATATCCTGTAATACTTTATACTCGTCTCATTTTTTAAAAAAATATCTTATATTAACCTCTTCATTTTATGCCATATAAATGACATAATGCAGATCATCTTCAATCCTGACTATATAAACTTATGTAATGTTATTCTACAGAAAAGCTATTTACAAAAAATATATATAACATTTTAATAAATGTAATCTGCACAGGAGTGAATGGCCTAAAAATCCGAAGAAAATTAGAAAAAATATTTTTTTCAGAAGGCTTAAGTCTTTTTAAGCTTTTAACAAAACAGGATAAAATGCTTCTCTACTCTGATTATGGAATTTCTTGATGTATGTACTTACACCCTTGACTCTGGACAAATCTGCACATGACACATGTCATTGTTTGTCAAATAAAAATTGCCTGCATTTCCACCCCCCAACCCAGAAAAATATTTTCAGCTACTGAAATCAGGTTCGGAAATACTATTAGAGCCCAAAAGGTCATAAAACCATTTGTTAACTTTACATGCACAAAAAGGAGCTCTAAATAAATGACACAGGAGGCAATAAATTGACACGACAAGTAAATAAAAGGCTAAAGCACTCCAATACCATTGAAACTGTTTTAATGTTGTTGCAAGTCCACAATGCAACAATCACCAGATCATATAGACCCAAATATTTGGATTCACTTTAATTACCCTTTTCTCCTATTTTACATAAATTATGAAATGTTCAGCTCCTCTTTTACCTGAATTTGTGTATGCACCTAAGAAATCATTTTTTAACCCTACTTAAATTCTTATATGATTAAGAAAAAAATATGAAAATATTAACCTCAGCTTCAATGTACAGTTTCCAGAATCTGCCAGAACTGGGGAACTGGGCAACAAGGCGTTCATAGGTCTTCCGTGCTTTGTCTATAGGTTGATTCTAAAAATTAAAAACCAATAATATTTACAATATTTATGATGTAAAATGTATTCACATTTACTTGAGAACCAAGCATTGTGAGTGGACCCACTGATAAGGAAATGTAATCCTATTTCACTAAACCTGTGCCTCTCGAATGAGAATGCTCCAAGCGTCAAGGTCATATGGATTCTCTTCTAGTTTCTTTTCAGCTTTCTTTACTTTTTCTGGGACATATTCAGCAGCCTAGAAAACACAGAGCAGAAAGTTAAGAGCCAACAAATAACATGGTAAATCCAATGCCACCCACAATCTGTAACTTTCATATTTATATAATCATAGTTATAATTAACGAATAGTATATTTTTCCCACCACTTGAGCATGCGCAGAGGAACATAAAAAGTACCCATAGAATGTACTACATTGGATGGATTACTTAAAGCCAGTACTAACAATGTTAAATCCATTTTTTTCTGTGCTTCTTTATTATTGCATTGGTGCATAACATTAAATCATAATCACAATACTATGCATGTTTTGTGAGCCTTATTTGGGGATTATGGTGTGTGAATGTATGTTTTAAAGCATGTTTTGGGGGAGAAATGTTTGAATATCACATTAAACTAAATAATAATAATAATAAAATAATAATGATAATAATAAAAATAAAGCCTTAGATTTGTAACCCCGCTACCAAATTATTTACTTAAAAGAAGTCTGTACACAGAACATAAAATGCCAGAGAAGAGAATATTTTTTCTTATTAAATGGTAGGATTTAATCCTACTTATTTTTAAAATCCAATTTCAGAGACTAAATATTTAGACTCCTCTCAAATTTGAGATGGTATGTTCTTACAACAGGCTATGTCAGAAAGATACATATGAAATCTAAAACACATTCTTATCTAATTAACTTGTAATTTAAACATGGGGTATTTCAGAAATTGAAAAAAAAAAGCTGAAAAATGCAATACGTCATATGATATACCCAAACACATTTTTATGGGCCTAACAACTATTTAATTTCATTAAATTTCCTGAACCTAGGAGAAAATAGTTGAATACCAATTTTCTACTATATCACAGTATAGTTCACATTTAACTGAAGTTTCTTTGCATATTAAATATAAACAGCCACAGAACAGAAATGTTATTATCATGTTCTACAGCAGAAGTCATTGTAACTATTCTAACCAATCTGACCATGATCCAAGGTGATTCAATGTTAGGTAACAAGAAGCCAATCAGTTTTAGCTGTTAAGTTCAGAACTTAAAGCTAATGTGAATACGAGTGGATGTTGTTCTGTTTGAGATGGATCTCCTCAATACTTTTACTTTACAGAATTTACCATCAGTTTCCTTTATAAAAGTGTTATTTGCTCTGCTCTGCTCTTCTATTTGAAAAGGACACTGTCTCTTTCTCTCCCTGTCTTTCTCTATCCATCTGATAGAATGAGCAAGTATGTTAGAGTGAGGTGCACTTTTAGCTTCAAATTAAAGGCAAAACAAAGAAGAAAGGAAGGGTGCAATTCCATTTCAAGGAATTTTAAGTAACCTGCTCTTCATGCTGATACGAAGATTTCATAATAATTAAGTATAAGTCTTCTCCATTTACTGAAAGGGCAGAAAGAAATTTAAAATTCCTATAATCTTAGAATTTGCTATCTCAAATATGGTAGAATATGTATCATACTGATTATTTCGCCTAGTTACTTAAAAGAGCAAGAAAACGTACAGGTATTCTTCAACTTATGACCATAATGGAGTTTGCCCATCACGATCTTAAGTCATGACTATCATAAAACAGACCAACCCAATTTTATTATTTTTTCTGCAGTCATTAAGCAAACCATGTAGTAATAAATGTTTTGCTACAGGTGCAGTTTTATTAAAAACTGTAAAACCATCGTAAAGCATGGTCATTTGACCACGAAACACTGCAAACATTCGTAAATGCAGACTGGTTGCCAAACACCTGAAGTTTGGTCACAAGACCAGAACCCCCTCAACAGTTGTGACTTTGAATCCAGATGACAAGTAGTTCCCAAGTAGGTCCGTCATAACTTTCAATGGTTGCTAAGCAACCAGTCATAAGTTGAGGACTACCTGTACAGCTATTTAGATGTCAAATTAAAATAGGTCTGTCTTTGGTCATTAATGAAAAGCATAAATAAAATGCAATTTTGGGAAAAGAAAGACTTGAAAATGTAAGATAACTTAAAGATCAGGCCAATTATAGAGTCCTCTGAAGAAAACTTATCTGTGTAGTTTCTAACAGTTGAACCAACTTAAAATAAACGCAATTTATTTTATTTATATACATTAAACTACTCAAAAGTCATGGGGCAGAAAAGTTACCTAGCATAAGGAAAAAAATAGCGCAATCAAAGAGTGCAACAGAACAAAACTGAGGTTTGTGTGTTAGGAATCAGAATGACCAAGAATGAAAAAAGAAACTATAGGGAAACTAACTTGATAAGAACTACAGGAACCAAGGAGAAAGAATTAGAAAAATCTGTAAGTCAACACAATAATAAAATGTGTATACATGAATTTATATGCATGTGAATAATTAGGAGATTATCCTTAAGGAGAAAAACTAATGAACTGTGAATATGCAAATACTGGGCTGGCTGTAAACTCAGCAAGCTAATGTTGGATAGGAAAGGTAATAGTTAACTGGGTTTTTAATTTGGCAAATATTCATTATGAAAAACGAAACAAAACAACGGAGAGCTATTAATTTAGAATATTCATTCTAGGTTGGCAAAGCTGAGAGAGTGTATCTAAATGCTTCTCACAGGCACAATGGAATCTTGATACAAAGTACATCTGGAATGCCTTGTTTGAGACCTCCTGCTAAAGTATAAATATAAAACATGGTACATAAGGACATTGTGCCAAATGGGAAAAATATGGCAAAGCAAAGGGCTGACTTCTATCAACATCTTCATTTAGAACCATGATGGTGAATCTATGGCATGTGTGCCACAAGTGGCACGTGTAGCCATCTCTGTCGGAACGCGAGCAGACTCTACCGCGCATGTGTGAGCTGCGGAGATGCTACTCTACAGGCCTTGCCATGCCTCTCGGGTCCAAGGCTCTACTTAATGACTGCAATGGGGACAGCTAGGATTGTGGTCATTAAGCGAAATCACAGCACTTTGTTTACCAACTGCTATAATTTACGACCACAGTTGTGAGCTCAATTGTAGATATTAGTCAGGGACTATATGTATGTATCATGCAGCAATACCATTAATAAACATTTAGAATGCTTTTGTAAACTGCTACCGTGTCTCCCTGAAAATAAGACCCTGTCTTATATTTTTTGAACCCTGAAATAAACGCTTGGCTTTATTGCCATGCGCTCAAAAGCCTGATTGGGCTTATTATGAGGGGATGTCTTATTTTGGGGGAAACAGGGTAATAACATTTAAAAATGGGGAGAATTGTCTACAAGTTGTACATACCTTCCAAAATTCAACTAAACAAAAGCCTTAGAAAAACAGGTTGAATTTTGCGCTTGTCTTTGAATATAGGTTTAGATAATACTAGCTGAATACCTGTGCTCTGCTATGAAACTATGTGATCGGGCTTGATAAATTGACACTTACAGCTTGAAACTTAATGAGTAGTTACGATCGGCCTCTCCTCTTCCCTTCTCTCCCTCAGCCTTGCCCTACAGAAGCCTCCCCTATCCTATCCCCTTCTCATCCTCAGCCTTGCCCCACAGAATCCTCCCCATCCTATCTCCTTCTCTCCCTCAGCCTTGCCCTACAGAAGCCTCCCCTATCCTATCCCGTTCTCATCCTCAGCCTTGCCCCACAGAATCCTCCCCATCCTATCTCCTTCTCTCCCTCACGCCTTGCCTTACAGAAATGTCTCCTATCCTATCCCCTACTATCCCTCAGGCTTTCTAGCCCCTTCTTTCCCTCAGGCTTGCTCCAGAAAAGATGTCCTATGCTATCCGGTTCTCTCCAGAGTTATTTTCAAGTTGGCAGGGGGAATAGAACATCTAATTAATTAGCATCAGAGCGTATTATAATAATATAGGAAATATTAATACTCTGATGGTCATTTCAAAAAATCCTTTCTTACTGAGCACCTAGAAGCCGAGAGGAACATACGTAGCAAATTTCAAGTTTGTAGGCTTTACAGTTTTGGAGATTTCGTGATTATGGCATGAGTGGTTTTCGCGGTGGTTTTAGATTTGAAGAGGCATAGGCTGACATCACTTAAATAATCAACTTTGCTCCACAAAGATGGGGAAAATGAAGTCTAAAAATATTGCTATCTGGCTTCACAGGGAAGGGAAAAAGAAGTGCAGTCCCTAGGCTAGAAAGGATTGCTCATACCTGTAATAAAAATTCTCAATATTTCTTTGGCAACAATATTTTTCTATATTGCTTATTTAATTTATACCTGACTTTTCCTGCAATCTGATCATCCAAGGTGGCTAAGAATCAATGCAAACTAAAATACAATTGCAAATATATAATTTCAATAGAAAAATTAATGATTAAAAATCTGAGGAAACAAATGTGTCTTGACTATTTTGAGAAAAGGAAAAGAGATAAGCTGCCAAATGCAATTTCTGAAAAAATGTATTTTATGGCCTAGTAGTAAACCTCCATATGGCATATAAATGAAACTTTTGCAACAGAGAAAGGGCCTCATTTATGAAGCTTAATAGTCAGACAAGTTCCTAAAGTTCTTTTTGGTATGGTTCTAAGTAATTTACAGAGTTTAACATCAACATCCTAAATTATACCTAATAAAATGAGAAGGAACTCAAGCAATTGGCTACTAGTTCAGATTTTGACACCAGATAGCAATTAAAACAGTTAGCTGCTTTGTTTTGCACTAATTGAAAATACCAAATATTTCTAAAGGTTAGCCACAATCATAGAAATCTGTTTTGTAAAATTAGTGACAACTGAAGACCAAGAAATATATTAGGCTGCAAAACTGTTTCAGAAGTTTAAGTCAATTAAAATAGAATATCCATCACTAAATCTATTTTTCTATTTTGCCTTGATTTAACTTTTAACTTCTCTCTTACATTCAGCCTAAAATGCAGAAGTTTCAATATCAATTGCTTTTTGAGTATCATTAGCATATCCTCCCTAATAAGTTTTATATCAATGTTCAATGGAATAAAGAATGGAATTCTGTGGGAATCCTTTTCTCAATGGTCTAGAAACTGGTAAGTACAATATCATCACTCTTTGGACAATGCACAACAGGATGAACTGAAACTACTAGAGTCTAGAAGGCTACCATGGTTGATAAAATCAAAAAGCTGCTGACAGATCTGAAAGAACACCACTCAACCATAGGTTTTTAAAGTACAGTATATCATCCACCATGTACCATATTATTAACCTGTACCCACAGATTTTCCTCCCTTGTAATACAGCATTTCCATCTTCCTCCCCTTTCAGAAAGCTAGAAGTGCTGATATCTCTTTAAGATATCTCTTAAAAAGAATCTTTAAAAAAGATTTTGATTAGTCAAGCTTGATTTATTTCAACATTAAAGTTTCAGAATAGCACTGATTACAAGGTTTGCGATATAGCAAAGGCTAATCCTAGTAAAACGCAGGATTTTGAACATTTCTTCTAGACAAACTAGTTCTAAAACTGTTGTAGATTAATCTCAGCTAAAACAGGATGCCATAATTTCATACAAATTTACTCAGAAATAAACATTATAAATTCAATATGATTTATTCCAAGTCAAGCATAGATTGAAGTTTTAGATTAAATATTATGTCTATCTAATTATGGAACAATATTGGTTGGTGAATGATGTGCCCCTCCCCCAGTCAGTATATTATCTGAAAAATTGGGGAAATCATATCTTGTAGGTCAATGGAACAGAATTAGGACAACAGAAACTGCAGAATAGCTAAAAGAACATAGTCAAGAAGACTTCAGTTCCTCTTTAATATTCTTAAAGTCAAGAATGACTTTATGAAATGTGCATTTGGAGGAACAATGTGAGGAGGGAGCTTTGGTAACAAAGAACGTTTCCAGAGAGAGGCCCAGATTAAGAAACTGTGTAGTCCAAACTGGATAGGGAAGGGACAAACAGAATCTTTGAGATTATATCTAGCTTGAACTTGGCTAGATTCTATTACTTCTAAGCAAGTAAAGGATTGGACTCAAATGGATTTCACTGTCTTATTTGGACTTGGAGCTGACAAGATTTATGAGCATATATAATTCAAATTGTAAAATAATCTAGTTCTTGGATACCTTGTTACTATAATGTATGCAAATAGATATTTTTATTGGTACAGAATTGAAACATATGGCTATCCATGAAAAGATATGGGCAATACTAGAAAGGCCATTGAACAGTTTGGCTGCCTATATAACCTGTCTTTTGGAATGTGTATTTTCAATTCAGTATCAACTAGGTTACAATATATAAAATTCATTTACATATTAAGCCCCATATTTTAATAAAAACTACAAAAGGAGTCAAAAAATAAACCATTCTTTTGATATATTATTAGAAACCTTAATGAAATGTATAAAACTTATAAATGATAATTTCATGCCCTTTCTGGTTTGGAGTCCCTTAAAATCTTAGAGCCAGTGTTTGATCTAATTTTATATATGATCTTCTTATACTGAATTACATTTTCACAAAAATGTGTTCCGATAGTAAAACTTTTAAAAAACTTACATTTTCTATGAATTTCATCTAAAATTATTTCCCTAGTTGTTTCAATTTGAATCATGAAAGAAAGGATTTCTTGAGGAGTCCTTGGTGCTCTGGGCTTCATTGTTTGTTTGCAGACGTTTCATTACTCAAACTAGGTAACAGTATTGGTGCTAGTAAGGAGTGGGGTTTGCTCAGAGTTTCTTTGCTAATGGATTGCCCTATCAGTGTTGGTGGAAGTGGTCTTGGAGAGTCTTTGGTTGAGCTGTTTACTTTTAGCTTGTTTGGCAGTTCCTTGACTGAGCTATTGTTTACTTTTTGATTGTGGGACTGATGTTAATCTATGCTCATCTGGCTGCTAATTGCTGGTGGGAAGATGTTTTGGTCTTTTTGTTTCCCTTTTGGCTTATTGTTTCTTTTACATAGTACAGTAGTCCTTGACTTACAATGGTTCAATTAGGGAAAAAGTGACTTATGACCATTTTCTCACTTATGATCATTGCCACTGTCACGAAATCATAATTCAGACACTTGGAAACTGACTCATATTTACGATGGTTGCATTGTCCCTAGGTCATGTGATCACCTTTTGTGATCTTCTGACAAGCAAAGTCAATGGGAAAGCCAGATTCACTTAATAAGTGTATTACCGATTTAACAACTACAGTGGTTCACTTAACAAATGTGGCAAGAAAAGTTGTAAAATGGGGCAAATCTCACTTAGTAACATTAATTCTGGGCTCAATTGTGGTTCTAAGTCAAGGACTACTTTTATGTAGATATTGGCTTTGTGTATGTGTCTATCGATGGCTAATTTGTCAGAGTGCCAGTCTTCTAGAAATACCTTATCATTTTTGGACTTGGCTTGGTCTAGCATGATCAGTTTCCAGTTGAAACTATGGTTAAATCTGTCTATATTCTGTGAAAGTAAACAGCTTTCATCATGTCTTCTGATGGATAGTTGGTGTTCATGGATTCATTCTGCCGGTCTTCTGTTTGCTCTACATAGTGGCTGTTGCAGTCATTACATTGTGTGTTGTAGAAGACTCATTTTTTTCTTCCAGCAACCCCTTAGGATGTTTAGGAGGGTTTAAGTTGACTTGTGTTTTATGCTGATTCTGTGTAGTTGTAATACTCTGTTGGTGGTTTCTGAGATATTTTTTATGTCTGGCAGTGTTATTCTTTTTATAGAGTGTTGGTTGTACTATATTGCGTCAGACACTTTTTGATGAAGTGTGGATATCCATTTTGTTGGAAGGTATTGTATAAGTGCAGTTTCCTTTTTCTGCTTTTCAGGGTTACTGCAGTGTGTTGTGCTCTTCTAAATAACATTCTTACACAGCTTCTCTTGTGGGAGGTTGGGTTATTGTTTTGGTAGTGGAGCATTTGATTGCTATGGGTGGTTTTTCGGTACACGTGTTTCTAGTTTGCCATCACTGCTAATCCACAATCAAGGAATGCCAAACAACTAACAGTAAACAGACCAATGAAAGAACCTTCAAGACAACTCCCATCAATTTTGATAGGCAAGCCACTAGAATATAAATTAAGAGTAATATTTCTTAATAGCACTGATGATGACCTAGTTTGGGTAATGAAATATCTACAAGAAGACAACTAAACTCAGAAAGCACCAAGGACTCCTCATTTCAATCCAGAGCTACAAATATTCCCATTTGAAGAATTTCTTTAGCAATAGAATAGAACGAAAAAAATATTAAAGACTTTCTCTTGGATCTTTGAACCAATTCCAATATTTTCTATTCTATTCTTAAGAGTAGGAAGAGTTTAAGAAACAATGCACTAAACCAGGGGTCAGCAAACTGCGGCTCTGGAGCCGCATGTGGCTCTTTCACCCCTCTGCTGTGGCTCCCTGTCACTCAA
>JANHFK010009395.1:12627-22922 GCA_036250565.1 Sibynophis collaris | reverse complement strand
AATTGACTGTAAACCGCCCTGAGTCCTGCAAAGGAGAAGGTGCGGTATATAAATCGAATAAACTTCGAAACTTCGAAACTTCTACAGCTTGCCGATTCCAAAAGGAGCACCATTTTCACCTTCTCACAAATTTCACTTCTTTTTTACTTTTTTTATGCTGTATATTGTATTACTTCATACTTTCATTTCATGGGCAAGATGCCAAAGATAATGATGCCTACATTCCAAACATGAGATACCTCTTATTAATGGCTTGGACTGCCACATATTTGCCTTTACTTTTTTTTTTTAATAGTGAAGTACGAATGGCAAATTATTTTGTATAAGTACTATTCCCATTAGGATATAGAGGAAAACGTTTGGGTTTCTCTACATGCAATAGGATTCAACAAATATTTTCTGATAATTGTCTTGCCATCTTTTCAGCTACTGAGCAAAGATGTAAAACAGAGGCTGGGATGTCAGGACGGTGCAGCTGAAGTAAAGAGCCACCCATTTTTCAAGAGCATGAATTTTAAACGTCTCCAGGCAGGAATGCTGGAGCCCCCCTTTGTCCCTGACGTAAGTGAGGCTTAAAAAAGAATTACAGAGCTGAAGCAGAACTTGAGAATATATATGACCTACTGCTTGAATCTCTATTTTTAACGGTTGAAGTCTATCATCCTTGAGAAGCTGTTGAATCTGTACTTACGATGGTTGAAATCTATCTTCCTTGACTTAGGGTCGTGTCTTGACTTTGGATGTCTGTGTCTAATAATTTTGACTCCATCACCAATTGAAATTTCATAATAGTGTTTTGGATGAAGCCCCTATAGCAGTGACGGCTAACCTTTTTGCTGTTGCATGTCAAAAGGGGGGGAGGAGGGGGATCGTGTGTGTGTGCCCACACCCATAATTCAATGTGCCCTGCCCCCCACGCATGCTCACGTGACACCCCCCCTCGCTCCCCCTGCTTTTGGCATGCGATGTAAAGGTGGGCCCAGTAGGCCCGTTTTTCACCTCTCCACAGGCTCCAGAGTCTTTCTATGAATCTGGGGAGGGTGAAACGGCCTTTCCGACCATCCCCTCTGGAGGCTGGAAACCACCCCTTTTCTGACTTCCGGTGGGACGGAAGTTTCATTTTTTTTGCCCTCCACAGGCTCCAGAGCCTTTCTAGGAGTCTGTGGAGGGCGAAAACGGCCTTCCTAACCCTCCCCCCCCGAGGCCCTCTGGAGGCTGGAAAAGGCCCATTTTCCGACTTCCGGTTGGCCCGTTTCCCCCCCCCCAAAGGCCCGAAAATCAGCTGTGCAGCACGCGCATGTTCGCTGCAGCTGAGTTGGGCAAATGCTCGTGTGCCCACCAATATGGCTCTGCGTGCCACCTGTGGCATGCGTGCCATAGGTTCGCCATCACGGCCCTATAGGCAGCCTTCCACATCTTGTTCTCTTCAGATATTTCCTGCCCTCGTCTATGGCATGCTTTCAAAAGTTATGTCAGTTGTTAACTTATTACTTGTTAGCTATTAATAGTGAGGTCCCTAATGTTCAGACACCTCAGTTAATATTAGTCAAGCTCCATACTCCTCTGTTTTAAAGCAAAAATTAAATATTATTCTAATTTAAAACAAAATTACTGTGGAAGCTAACATACTGCAAAGCATTAGCTTCAGGATTATCTGTATTTTTTTTTAAAAAGCCCATAGATATCCCCAAAACTATTTTTATTTTTATGGATGTTGCAGCCCAGTGCTACTTCTTCTTCTTCTTCTTCTTCTTTTTTGGAGTGTATCCAACAGCCCATTAAAAAAAGGGGGGGGAATCCCTATGGTACGAGAAAGATAATATCAAAGAACAGCCTGATATGTTTGCCTTCTAATAAATGGGTTTTGGATGGATTAGTTCAGCAGAAACAAATGCTGAAGCATCTCAGTTGTTTTGATCTTAACTACAACAAAATCCAGAAGAATGTGAGAAAGGTTATGCGGGGTGATTAGGCCAAGGCTGGGGTGTATCATACCTGCCTTTACTCTCACCTCTGCATGTCTCCATTCCCTCTTACGCCTCTCTTCAGTGTTCCCTCTCTGCCTCTCTTCAGTTGCTGCTGCCACAAAAGTCCCATCACTAATTCACCTGCCATATGATCTTCCCAGCACTGTACCTCCCTTTCCTTTGTTCCCTACTTTCTTCAGATGCCAATGTGTATGCCATTCTCAAGTAAATCTTGGCTTGCTCTTATTTCTCCAAATCATTTTTGCTTCTTTTCCTAGAGTCTAGAGCTACCATATCAGTGTTGCAAAAATACAAGGGACCAAAAGATGGCAGCAAAGAGTGAGATACAGATTTCAAATCTTTTTGCTGCCCTCTTCTGGTTGTGTTTTGCAGATCTAATAGCCCTATTCTTCTAACTGTTCCAAAAGAAAACAGGATTTAAAAAAAGAAAATACTGGTGGAGGACCCTGGCTCTAGAAAAAAAAATTCTCAGGGTTATAGCTCTCTTTCCCAAAGAAAAAAATTACATTTTTTTTCTTTTGAAGAAAATGCAGCCTTCAAGAAGAAAGGTTATAGATTTATGAATGCTGTGAGAGGAGAAGCAGACAAACTCAGAAGGACCAAGTTAATGTTGGGAAAACTAGCATGAGTAGCTTGGAGAGTCTGGATAGGCCTAAAAGGATTGGATAGACTTGGAAAGATGGAGTGTATGATGGGTGGAAGGGCACAAAGGGACTAGATGAAGGTCAGTGCAAGGGCAGGAAGGCAGTGAGTGAGTAGATACAAGTGCTGAGGAAGGTGGGAGGGAGAGCAGCAAGGGGATGCAAGTGAGAGCAAAAGGCCTGGAGGACATAGACAGCATTGAAAAACCCACTCATTTGACCCATGGGCGTGGACTTTTTGCACTTCCGTTTGCCCAAAGCAAGTAGTGTTCTGAATGACCTCGAATAGTACCAACCACATGTTGGTGCTATCTTACTCTTATTCTTTCTTTTTGTGCTGGGGCAGCCAAGAGCAGTGTACTGCAAAGATGTGTTGGACATTGAACAGTTTTCCACTGTCAAGGGAGTGAACCTGGACCAAACAGATGACGATTTCTATTCCACGTTTTCTACAGGCTCTGTATCTATCCCATGGCAAAATGAGGTAATTATATATTTACCCATGCTTCTCTAAATACTTTTCTATCAGCCTTTCAGAATTTCATAAATGTCAAGCATACACTTGAAATATTCTAAATACCTTATTTCTTCAACTTGGATGTATTCTACAGCATTTTAAAATTTTAAAAAAATGTTGCTTTAATGTTTAATTATGCACTTTGAAAGGATGTACCACCAGTTGTATTTTATTAAAGAGACAGAAAGTGATTCTTTCGAAATGTGCAATTCTACCACTTCAAACATTGTCTTTTTGCAGACAGGACTACAATTACCTGCTGATAAAAAAAATCTAAGAATAACTTTCTGTAATGAAAGACATTATTGCTTTCATGTGCAAAAGTTAGTTAATTGGGATTAAGACCAACTAATGTTTATTTTAATTTTGCTGCGTCCAATATGTTGTGTAAGTCAGTTGTAAACTCACCATTTTTGCTACTCTTAATAAAAAAAATATTTTGGACATGTAAGGTTTGTATCAGATTGAGCAAGCTGAAGAAAATAGCAATTGGACTGATAAGACAGTAGAGAAGAGTGTCCAAAATTTAGAGAAAGTTGCAGAACATTCTAAGCTGCTTTAAAAAAAAAAATTCATTGGTTATACTGTATGTTATTATAATCATTTATGTTAGATTTATGTCTTATGTGTGGTTTAGGAGCTCAAATTCACACAATGTCCTGCTTCTGATTTCAGTATTGACTCACACAGTTCATGTAGTAATTCAGTATACTCAAGGTCAAAAGATAATAATAGCAAAGCACACCAACACTTGCTCAAATGATTGGCTTTTCAGTAGGAGCACACAGAAGAATAGTCCAATTTTAGTCCAAGATTCCAAGAGCCAGGTCAGGATTGTCAACCAGTCCAGAAGTGAGAGGTTGATGGTTTCCTACACAACAAGATTCATTGGAACATTACACAAGAACTATAAATCCAATGGTTATTTCCAACAAATAAGGTTAGAGTTTTCCCTGGTTTTCATTGTGGGTTCCAATAAATATTTTTTCTCTTTCATCATGCTAGATGATAGAAACAGAATGTTTTAAAGAACTAAACTTATTTGGACCAAATGGTACTATCTCACCAGACCTTAACAAAAACTATCCTCCAGAACCACCGAAGAAAGGATTGCTGCATCGAATATTTAAACGTCAGGTAAGAGTTTCTAAACGCATTATATACAAATAAGAGTTTCTATATGCATTATATTCATAATGCATATATTTTATTAAATAAATACTCAATAATCTTTATCTATATTCCAAAATGTACAAATATAGTCATGGCATATGGCATTTACCATTATAGTCTAGTGATGTATGAAAACAAGCTTTTGCCAGTCTGGTGTCCTCAGATCATTTTGGCTTGCAGCTACTCATTATGTACTGGGGCAAGTTTGTGGTGAAAGAGAGTTCAGAAACTAAAACACCACCTTTTCTTAGGTCCTGATATATAATTACTGTTGACCAAAAAATGAAACTGATTGCCTGAGCATGGTATAAGAAATTCCACTTGGACTGAATGACATAGTTGAAACACATGCAGTGTGTTTGTAAAACATTTGGAAGGAGAAGGTGTTATCTATTCATAATTGACTAGCAAGGTAGATATGGCTAGTCATAAAACATACAGGTACTAGAAGACACACTAAGAAATTTGTCTAGCGCCACAGTACTAGGACAAATAGGCACTTTGCAGGTTTGCAAATGGCCACCATTTGCAGATTCTATGAATGCTAATCAGGTTTACTATATAGGAGATTTAGAAGCATTCTTGTATATAAAGAAGATGCTAGAGGCTGATGCTTTGCTTTCTACCAGATGGTAAAATTGCAGTAGCTCAAGAGGTCCTGACCCAAACAGAAGTCTCCTCAGACCCCAGTGGCTTAAGGAGTTTTGAAGGTGACAAACTCTTGTAAATAGACATGCAGTTAAAAGTGTATGATATCTCCTTTTTTATGCCACATTTTATATCAATCAAATGAACAGATGTAATCCAGAGCATCACAGGCAAATAGCTGTATTTTCTGGAAATTGCAGGCAGATACATCTAGAATGATTTGGAAAAACTAACTTTTTCACATCTTTCTTCCTTTTTAAAAAATTTCTCCAGCATCAGAACAATTCGAAGAGCTCTTCAAACTCAAAGACCAATTTAAATCATCACATAAATTCCAATCATGTCAGTTCAAACTCTACTGGGAGCAGTTAGCTTTTTTCTGGCTTATGGATATTACATCCTTCCACCGATAAAAGTATCAAGCATCAAGGCTGAGAAGAGCACCTACCATCGAGCTAGAAGATCAACAGTTTCTAACCATGGAAGGCTTTTTTTCCCTCCTGTCTGTTCCTTCTAGGGGAGCTTCCCATTTTATGAAGATATTTACTCTCAGGTCTGTTTATGGGGGTGGAACTTGAGGTCTTACAACTCAACATTGTACGATACCGCAATAGAAATTGGAAGCTGACAACTTGCACGTATTTAAAATTGCATCCTAACTAGAACTGAACTTCGTCCTTATTATTTTTAAAGAAAAGGTTTTGTAAATTTCTCTATTGTCTCAGTTTACATTTTGTACATTTGTATTTAAATGAAAGTCAAACTTGGGGTTGTATATTTTCTGAGCAGCAGCTTGTAAAGCCATGTGTTTTAAGACTTTTTAGTGGGTTTTTTTTTTAAGAAAAAGTGATCAATACTTCCAGTCTCAAAATGAGAGGGGTTGTTTTTTGTTTTGTAAATATAGAAAATTGTTCCTTTTTCCTATTGCTTCAGTTGATACTTTTTTTATAACTAACTTCACTTTTGTGTTTTTTTTTGTTAACGGCAACACTGCAGACTAGTGTCTTCCCTCCCCTCTGTTTTGTTAAAAGCCTTGTATCAATCAACTTAGACTTACAAAGTCTGCTCTCTCTAGAGAGGCTAAAAGGCTATGTCTGAAGTTTAGGACATCATGGGACCATTGTTGCTATTTGCACTTTTTTGTAGCTCTTATATTCGTTGCTGAAAAATCAAATCCTGTTTAAAATCTCACATCCTTTTTTTTCTTCCTTGGGCTGAAATTCTATAACTATTGCTAGACAAAAGAGTGAGCACATGTGAAGTTCAACCTTGGCAGCTCCCTTCAAGAAGACAATAAGATTGTTCTTCATTACGTTATCTCTTGGTTTCACCTTTAAGTGGGCTTGCCCAGTTCATGGAGAAATGGCTTTGAATGCACATTGGACTTGCAGAAATGCCTATTTGGTTCCTGAGTCAACATCTGTTTGCTAGTGTATTCGCTGCATCCCAGAACAAGAGTGTAATTGGTGCAATTGGTGTAGTCTGTATGCCAGCTGGTGCTTCCCAATACTCCTGCTCTCATGGATGTAGTTTCTTATGCTCTAGCTTCCATTTACGATATGGCAGCAATGAAGGGAGTTGAATACCAGGAAACTGAGCTCTTAATGGGAGCTTCTGTATGTAATTATTTTTTAATCTGTCCACTTTCCATTGTTCCAAGAACTTTTGAGATACCAGGAATGTGAAAAAAACATTTTGGCCACTTTCTGGTTCTAAGGGATGACTAAATTGCATGGATTATCTTTCCCTGGTTGAGGGGGGTGGTGTCAAACTTTGGACATTTATTTATGAAGAAGGAAGAGACAATTTCTTGTTTGGACTTAATTTATAAATAATCTCTTTTTTACATTATAGTTTGAAGTATGATAGAAAGAAGGGTCAATTTTACCTTTAATCTAATGAATTTAAGGAAAATTTAAAAACTTTAAACTGCAGAAATGGAGGTTACATAAATGTCAATAAAAGTTCATCATCTACATCCAGAACACTACAACCAGTAGTATCCCACACCAATTTTAAAAAGTGAGATTTCAGATGGTTTAATGTCCCTTCTTTCTTACTAGAGGAGGATAGAATTTCAAATGCTCGGTAATTTTGAGTATTTTGAATGCTCAATAATTTTGAAAGAGATTTATTTGAATCCATTTGAAATGTCTATTTCTCTTTTTAAATCAGAGAGACATGGATCCTTCCCCAGTAAACAGGCTATGTTTAAACAAATATTTATGAAATGTAATTGTGGATTGTAATATGTTTGCTTTCTGCAGATGATAGTATTTCAAAGATGGGAGCCTGTTTCCAAGGTTTAGGTCTCTTAACATATTTTTACAGGATAAACTTAGACTTTTCAAAATATGTGTGTTTGGTGTGAAACATGTTGGTTTCTTCCTCTGAGGTATTTCAACATGTAGCACAGCCTTCTATGTCTATATAAAATATTTCCCATCAATGACAACCAAGATCATGTCAATAAAAAGAAAGGGTTGAGCTTTAGACTAAAAAGCCACTTGCATTTGTATCCTGAGACATTAAAAACATTTGATTTTTCTGCCATAATCATTCTTGTGATCAACCATAATCAATAATCTAAACCAGGGCTCCCCAATCAGGAACCAGGCCATGCAAGCAAGTGAAGTCCCATCCGCACATGTGTGAGATCCAGGCAGCACACAAAACCACACACACCCGGTCAGTGGAAAAGACGTTTCCACCCTCCACCCCCACCCCGGATCTCTGGCACCAAAAAGATTGGGGGCCTCTAAACTATAAACTTCATCTAAATCAGATGAAAAGAGAGAAAGATCAGGCATTTATTGCGACCCAAGTTAAGGGCATAAATGCTTCATTTTCACACCACCAGTTCATGGAAATTCAGCTGTTCTGTAACTCTGGATTTCCAGCTTTTGAAAGTGTACATAAATGTGTGCTTCTCTTTCTATTTACACATGCACGCATGAATTCTCCAGTATCTCATGCATTCTGAGTTTAAAAGATAATGGCTAAGTACAATGCCATACTTACGTTTTGCATGTGTAACTTTCTGAGTAATTCTTAGTGGAATGGCAGCCACAGATTTCTCTGTTAGGCTGATACACAAATATAATTAACTGATGCAAGGGATGGATGTCACTTAAAAATATGGGCTGCATTAATCTGAAATGAAGATCTAGGCAATCTACCTACAAAAGAAAACACTTGTTTTAGAATTGTGGGTTCTATACAGTAAGAGATAAAACTTTTCTTCCAGCTCATCTTCCTTCCATACAAGTGGAAGCAATTTTAATTTTGGGTGATCGATGAAAAATAAAGAGTGTGAGCCCTCTCAGTAAGGAGTATTTACTGAAGGCAGGCATTTCATCCATTAATGCTAGTATTTCTGCCCTTTCATCTGCTTCTGTCAAAATTCATATAACATCATGCTATGCATTTGCTCCTACAGCTCTACTTTCCTTCTGCATTTCTTTTTCATTATGATAATGGTCCCTCTTTCCCTAGGCCAATTTAATTGGAATGGAGTTCCAGATAGTAATAGGCAAAAGCTCAACACAATTTTGGCAGCCTCAGCAAACAAGAGCAAAATTAAGTTAAGTGGTGGAAAGAAGATTGAACTTGAGGTAGGGGGCCTGTCTGAGTCTTTTTTAAAAAGACATCCAAGCTGTGAATTTTCTTTCAGTGTTTTTCTTCACTATTGCAACTTATTAACAATAATAACAGTTACAGCAATAAAGCACAACTTAACTTGTATAGGACATGTATATATATGTATATGTATATATACACATTCAAAATAGCTTGTGGGGTGCTATAAGACCCTCAAACTGGAACTCATAAACATTTTTTTCTCGTTACAAATGTTCATACATCTATATGGAATTCTCACCTAACTTATAAGAATCATGGAACATAAGCTACTTTTTGAGTTACTTATTTGTCTATGAATGAAGTAAATTATTCTGCAATTATTTATTTTATACCCCCTTGGTAGTCAAGATATTGAGAGTAATTAAAATATGAAATTCTGTGAGGCCAAGCTGTTATTTGGGCAGTCACTATTTTAGGCAGTGTTTCTTTTTATTATCTGACTGGGGAAACCTCAATAATTTCTCTTTAATACTATCTAACAATCTAGATTTTCATTTCACAAGTCCTGTTGTAACCAAGAGTATAAGCAATAGGAAGTCAGACATCATTAATAGTAAGATCAATAGGTACACAAAGAAAGGAATAGAAAATTTATCCATGCCTTTATTTATTCTAATTCCATAAGCCCTCATTCAGAAATACTGATAGGTGCACCATTCTGAATTATTCACCCTTGCCCAATCTATGTACAATTGATGCTTGGATTGGTCACTCTGTAGGAAAATTAATCTGTTTGAAGGGAAGGAATTTTACTTTTTATAAAACCAGAAAATTTATTTGATAGTTGAGCTCCATCTACCTATTTACTACTAGCTGCTACTTGGCTTTTTTTAACTAGATATGCTGGGGGTGAACTTGGGATCTTCTTAATGCAGCCTATGTGCTCTTCTTCCCAATTCAACAGGATTGTGGATAGTTCTCCCTCCCCATTGGGGCACTGATGAAGCACAATATATTCAAAGAATGTCATACATTCTACAATCAAAAAAAGTCCCAGATTCTTTATTTTTTACCAAATAGGGGTATGTTGGAAGAGCAATATTTTTACTTTCTTAGGTGCTTGGTGTGGAGTTCTCCTCCTCCTCCTCCTCCTCTTCCTCTTTTGCACATACAAACCAGACTCGGCTTACAACCTGATTTCACATGCAGCTTGACTTTGCCAGATAGGAACACCTTATAAAAATGTCAAAACTACATCATTCAGATGTATCTAAAACAGGGTGATACTCCATGTCTGAACATTGCAACAATTATTCTTCATGTTTGTGACACAGGTGCCATATGCTGAGGACCAAAACAAAGCTTATTTATTAGAGATTTTTATTTCTGTTTGTGCCATAATTTGCAATGCTAAGAGGATTCTTGGTTATTATTTTTTAACTCTAAAAAAAGAGGCAATGGACATTAGTTCAGAGTTGCATTTCTGAGTTTTAAGTATGTTCACAAATTCAATTATAGACTACCATAGCAGACTCTTGATTAAAATAGTGAGATATGTATTAGTAATATACTTAACACTAAACTTTTTTAAAAATTACATTTGCACACTACTTCATGGGTTCAATTAAAAAAACATTCAGAAATAAATATTTTAAAGCACTTGTCATATTGTAGTCTGCTAAATAAATAAAATAAACTTTGCTTCTCATAACATTTTTTCATAACTTAATGAATTATACATTTATA
>JANHFK010009387.1:136130-146847 GCA_036250565.1 Sibynophis collaris | reverse complement strand
TGCCAGTGGCACAGGATGATAGTTCCACACCTCAGTCGGCTCTTGGTCGTCTGGATTCATGGCCCACTGCGCAGGACACGGGCAAGCCACAACACCTTCTGCCTTTCCATGTCCCCCACCCCCCAGGTCACATCCATATCGTGTTTATTCTATTTGGGCAATTGTTGCTCTCTCGATGCTGCCAATGTCAAAAAGGAAGAAAAGATCTCTGGACGAGGATATTTCAGTGTCCGCCTCCCCTCTCCAAGCTGTATCAATTTACTCAAAAGTTCTTTTTCCAGGCTCTGGACTTCACCAGTCTTAGCGTGGCAGAGAAAGGAAAAATTCTGCAGAAATCCAGAGGGCCTCTCATTACAGAAGAAAGCACGCTAAATGGCAGAAGCTTATGCGCCAGAAAATTAGCACTGACAGTATTAGGGGGTACAGTCCTACAGCAGGGGGCAACACTTTTGAGATACCGTATTTTTCGGAGTATATGACGCACCTTACTTTTTGGGGAGGAAAATAAGAAAAAAGCTGATTGGCTGGTGGATGGCCTCCTGGAGTACCCCCAATCAGCAGTTCCCAGAGATTAATTTTAGCAACATGTTCGTTGGTTGTGAGCTCTGTGCCTTGCTTTTATTTGCTTTGTTTTCTGCCTCTGAAACTTCTCAAACTCCGTTTCAGAAAAAACTTTTTTTTACCTGCCTCTGAAAGCCTCCAAAATAGAGCTTTAGAAAAAAAGCCTCTGAAGCTCTGTTTCTGAAGTTGTTGGGTTTTTTTTACAGAAACTCTGTTTGGAGGCTTTTTTTCAGCCTCTGAAACCGCCATTTGAGAGGCTGGACAGGGCTACATTTGGGGTATAAGACATACCCAGATTTTCCCCCTCTTTTTTTGGGGGGGGGAGAAGAGGTGCGTCTTATACTCTGAAAAATACGGTATGCTTGGCTGTCAGTGGAATAGTTGTCTAACTGTACCTTAAAACAGGAAGAGAGAGATTTTGAGGGCACACCCACCTGCAAAGCCCCGATGGCAGCACTCTGGAACCGCAGGTCTGTCTTGAAATCCTGAGCAATTTCACGGACCAGGCGCTGGAAGGGCAACTTCCGGATCAGCAATTCTGTGGATTTTTGATACCGCCGGATTTCTCGCAGGGCCACAGTGCCAGGCCTGGATGGGATAACGTGGAAATAAGTTTAACATGGCTCACCTCCCAGGATTCCTTGAGAATCAGAAACGTTCTTTCCACAGAAAAAGTCTGTAGAGATTCTCAGTCCTGCAGGTCATGGTTGTCCCAAAGGTGCTTTTTTCGGGAGGCAGCTGGACTTTCTTGTTTTTTCTTTCAAAGACTTTTTGCTTCTCATCCACGAAGCTTCTTCAGCTTATAGTTGAAGATATGAACTATGAATCTGTGTTGTGAATCTATGAATGAATATTGATTCCCCACTATTTTTGCCAGAGCTGAAGAAGCTTCTTGGATGGAAAGCGAAACGTCTTCAAACGAAAAAAACAAGAAAGTCCAGTTGCGTCCTGAGAAAGCACCTTTGGGATTTCCACAGAAAAGTTATTAATGGTGACAATCAAACAAAATGGACATGCAAACTTCCCCAATGGAAAAATAATTCTGGAGGTGACAATGGGGCCTGGTTGGGTTGTAGGGCCTCCACAGCAACCACTCCCCAATTCCACCAAAAGGCTTCATCCAAATACCTGTAACGGTGAGGTTTTTTCACTCCACCAGTTGATGGTGCACTTTTTCGAGCAGCTTTCGTGGCCAGCTGCTTTCGTGGTGCTTTCCCACCAGTGGATTTACGGGCAGTCTGCTTGGTACGGGCCATTCTGGAAGTTTCTTAGGATGCAAAACCTCTGCAAATGAAAAGAGAGGATCCTTCATTATAAGACAAGAACACTCTTCCAACGTGTTCTTGTTTTAAAAGAAAACACTAGAAGCCCGACAATTTTCAAATATTTATCTTGATGTACAAAGTCAACTTGCTTTCTTGGAAAGCAGTCTGCTTACAAAGAATATATTTATAAATAGACTAAAGAGAGAGAAAGGGGGGGCGGGGAAACCCTTTCCAATGTTTCAAAAAATAACGTTCCCACCATAATCTGTGGAAGGATCTTATTAAAGCCGTGTTTGTACCGAGATTTTAAAAAATGGTGCTGGATCTGTTTAGATTAGAAAAATCTGGTTACAATTTGTCTTATTTTCAGACGTTGCAGTAAATACAGGTGGTCCTCGACTTACAACAGCTCACATAGTGACCGTTCAGTTACAATGGCACTGAAAAAAAGTGACTTATGACTGTTTTTCCACCCTTATGACCGCTGCAGCTGGTCACGTGATCAAAATTGAGAGGCTTGGCAACTGACTCGTATTTATGACAGTTGTAGTGTCCCCTGGGTCATGTGATCCCCTTTTGTGACCTTCTGACAAGCAAAGTCAATGGGGGAAGCCAGGTTCACTTAACAACCATGTTGCTGACTTAACAACTGCAATGATTCACTTAACAACCGGGTTACTAACTAATCAACTGTGGCGATTTGCTTAAGAACCGTGGCAAGAAAGGTCGTAAAATGAGGCAAAGGTCACCTAGCACTTAATGTCTTACTTATCAACAACAATTTGGGGTTCCATTGTGGTCGTAAATCGAGAACTCCCAGTAAAATAAGGATTAATTTACTGGGCAGGCGATAACTTTGCAGCACAAGCCAATATCTTAAATATTGGCAAAGCCTATACATAAAAATCCAGCTTTTCCCCCCGTGTTTTCTTGTCACGCAGCAACTTTTAATAAAGAGGCCGCAAAAAATCTTTTTAAAAAATTCATTGAAAGTGGATAAGAGTTCCTTGTAATAAATGAAACAGATATTATGGTAGGATCAGCGCCCTGGAACAAAAACGAGGAAGAGGAAAATAAAAACAAAAAGAAGAAACTCAGCAGCCTCGTAATTAAGATCTAGAAATAATTATAGAGCTATAACTATCCTGTCAAGGCCACCGGACTTCAACTCCCAGAATTCCTGCTTAGAAGCTCCTTTCCCAAATAAACAGGTTGGAATTCTGGGAGTTGAAGTAGAACCCCTACTCAACCGGCTGGCTTTGCGCTTGCGCGAGACTAGAGAAGACTCGACGCCCCAGAAGCCTTTGCGGAAACCGTGTCCTCCAATTGGTGTTAGGAACACCAACCATACACCCGCGGAGCCCCCCCGAACGCACGTACGCCGCGGAGCTTTTCTTTCCCACTGGCCAGCGCGCGGCCACCCAATCGCCTTCTAGCCCGGGCTCGCTAAAGAGCAAATGGTGGGGGTGGGTGGGCGGCGGGGTGGCTTCAAAGGCTCCAGGCAGACTGACACCGACTGGGCGCCAATCAGCCTCCACTTTTCCAACCTATCACGAACGCGACCGTAATCGTCGCCCTTCCGACCAATCGCCGGGGGAGGCACACGGAAGGCGGGATTTAAGCTCTACTGGTATGGGGTGTGGGGGGGGGGAGAAGATAAAATCTCCTCAAACGACCTCAAGTTTTTCATGCGCCCCCCCTTTTTTTTTCGTTGTCCCCTCCCCCCACACCCGCCATCGAAAGGGGGCTAACGGAAAAAGCGGCGGCAGGGCTTACCTGAGCTCGTCCGCCTCGCGCTTTCTGCGACCGTGGGCGCCGTGGGTCGTGTTGCGGCCGCGCTCGCGCTGCCTCCTCGCCGACTTCCCGCCTTTCCCGCCTGCCCCCACAGAAAATGGCGGGTTCCAGGGCCAGGCTTTTTAACCATCATGCACCGCGGCTGGAGAAGGAGGCGGGAGCGAAGGAGGGAGAGGGAGGGTCAGCTGAGGTGAACATGGCGCTCAAGGCCGCCATCTTGGTCCCGCGGCCTTCCCGCTTCCTCGCCTGGCTTCTTAACGAGCTCGGGTGGATTTGGCGGCAGTCGCGAGCCCTGGTTTTCGGCCCCAGGGCGGCTGGGATGAGGCAACCCGGCGATAAATAAAGAGATTTATAAATCTGGCTTCGCAGGATATCCAGTCAGCCCGGAGGGAAAAGGGGCGCAGAAGGACCCCGCTCGCAAACGTTGCCTTCCTGAGGGGAATTTCTTGATCTATTTCTGTCATCGATCTCTTTATATCTCTTCTATGGCTGAGCTCTGCCTTTGATGTCTTCATATTAGATATCTAGTGGGTGTATATACAGGTAGTCCTCGACTTACAACAATTCTTTTAGTGACCTTCCAAGGTTACAGCGGTCCTGAAAAAAAGGGGCTCAGGACCATTTTTCATACTTACGACCGTTGCCGCATCCCCATTGGTCATATGAGCAAAATTTTAGATGCTTAGCAACGTGATTCATACTTATGACGGTTGCAATGGGGGTTATGTGATCCCCTTTTGCGTTCTTCTGACAGGCCAAGTCAATGAGGAACCCAGATTCCCTTAACAACTGAATCACCATGGACGAATAGGCAATATAAATCTAATAAATAATAACTGTGACTAAGTGTAGCGATTCAGTTAACGATGTCAAGAAAGGTTGTAAAATGGGGCAAAACTCACTTAAGAACCGTCTCGCTTAGCAATGTAAACTTTGGGGTCAATTGTGATCGCAGGTTGAGCACTATGTGTACAGAGGGTCCTATACTTAAGGTCATTTTTTGATATTTTCCACTTAAAAAAAATAACTAAAGGTAGCAAACCTATCTAATACTGCTTTCTGCTCATATTTTCCCCACAACCCATCACCTTTCGAGGTGGCTTGGGCCGAGAGCGAGTGATGGGCCCAAAGTCACCTAATGGACTTTTACAGATTTCTAGCTCGTCTTAACCGCTAGACTAAACTGGCTAGCAACTGTAACAAAAGTGATTTATGACCAGTCTTTACCCTCCTGAGTATTGCAGCAAAGTCAAAGCTGGATTTGTCTTTTCTCATCTTTCCTACTATCTCCTGTTGGTAATCTTATGATTTATCACTTGTTTGCAAATTATGATTGATTATAACAATGATCTATCCATCCTTCCTAGGTGGGTAAAATGAGGACCCAGATTATTGGGGGCAATATGCTGACTCTGTAAACTGCTTAGAGAGAGCTGTAAAAGCCCTGGTATATCTATCCTGTTTCCCCCAAAATAAGACCTCCCCTGATAATAAGCCCAATTGGGCTTTTGAGCGCATGGCAATAAGGCTTCTTTCAGGGTTCAAAAAAATATAAGACAAGGTCTTATTTTCGGGAAAACACGGTAAGTCTAAGAGTTATTGCTATTGCTTTGTTGTATGTGTGTAACACTGAGAGCTTCTGCACCAGAGACAAATTCGTGTGTCCAACCACACTTGGCCAATAAAGAATTCTATTAAGAGAAAAGATGGTATATAAATGCAGTCAATAAGTAATGTATCAATCTCTTAATAGATCTAAAAAGCTACTGTGCCATATGTGCAGACTTAGTCTTGTGCACAATGTTTCCACATAGGTTGCAACATCTTGGGAGTAACATTTTATTAAGTGTTCAGTGCATTTGACAATGTTTGAGCAAAGAAGTCAGAAGTGGGTATAAAGCACACAATCTTGTAACAGGAAAGTTAGAAGCAGTGGGAAAGGAATATTTTTTTTAACTTAAGATGTTTTAGGAGTCTAAAATTGTAGTTTGAGAGAAAGGATTTTTTGCATCTGGTTTCGTCATATATTGGAAGCCTTGTGTATGATGAAAGCAAACATTTGATGAATCTTCCACTCTTCCTATTTTTCAGTAATTCTTTTGGCCAATAATGCAAGTATTAAAAAAAAAAACCTCACAAAGAAAGCTGTATTTGCATGCAACACACAATGAAAACAGAAGGCAGACGTGTTAGGAGTTGCAGATTCACAGCCAAACACTGAATTTAGAGCACAAGTTCTTCCATCCGGTCTTGATCAAGTTGGCATCCAGCGCAAAGTTTTCAGGGAACTGCCAGGTGTCAGGCAACATTTCAACAGCTCCCGTCATGGAGCGATTTGCCAAGATGAACAAAACAGATTTTTTCTTGAGCTACCAAATAAAGAAGAATTTTGTTTTTAAAAAACCTGCAAGTACAAGGAAAAATTAGTCATTGTTTTCCCTAAAGCACCATGTCTTTCTGCAAAATACTTTTTGAGTTTCCTGCAGATCTGAACAGGTTTCACAAGTTAGCTGTCAAAACGTGCCCCATCATTAGATATGGAGTAGCTATGGTTAGGTTTTAGGGAGGGGGGAACCCCACTCAGATAGTGGCTTAAAAATATTTCATGTAAGCCTCAATTTATATGAACTGAGGAATCATAAACCCCAGGTTATGGGTTGAAACTTCATAAATATTACCTAGAACAAAAGATTCTTTAGAATGAAGTATTGCTAATATTTGTAGCTATTTTTGCAAATAACATTAAAAATAATCACATTTGATTATTGCAGGAGGCAGGATAGAAGATATTTTTTTAAAAAACATGCTAGCCTTTTTAGGCTTCAGATCTGCCGTACATGGACAAAGCCATCTGTAGAAATTATCCAAGCCAATGTTAATAAAAGTTGCACGCCAGATCAGCCTTTAGAGGAAATTGTTTTCTATAACAAATTCTTTTTTTCCTATGAAAAAGGGCTTGTGCAACATTTGACTGGGATCCTTTGAGAATTTCATCCCTATATGACAATGTCATCCCTATAGGGCCCCCAGACCCATCACTCTTTACAGCAGATACTTTATAGACAAGAGGTCTTTTCGATTTTACCTCTGTTGCATTTTGAGCTGCTAGCCCATGCCTAAAGTGGTCCTCATGCCAAAGCTGATTTGATGGCCTTAATTATCTTGTTGAGTTTGGCATCGTCGTCCACAAAGCCATCTCCGTTCTAGAGAAAATGAAAGATTTAGTTCTGCTGTGTAAAGGACCCAAGGAAGTTGCTGCAGTACTAAGAATAGCAAAGACTCTTCATGCCAGGGCATGCCTCCAGGCAGATTTATTACTCTTCCTGGAAAAACAAATCTGCCCTTCATTGTAACAAGATTTGCTCTTAATGAGAGGAAGCATTGTTCTCAACGCAACAAAAATAGTTATTTATAGAAGTGGGAAAAGGAGGAAGAACGTTCAACCATCTTCTCAGACTATCATTTCAGGACCTCTCTCCAGGAAATCGTGCCTTTGAGTCCTTCCACAACAAGAGGTTTCCTATGTATTTGAAATACCGGTTAAAGCAGGGTTACAAGCCCAGCTCCTTCCATGCCCACATGCTTGTACATGCAAAGAAGCCATGATTCCCTTCCCATGGTGGATTTTACATGAACTCCCCAGAGTTCAAAGAGCTGCAGACAAAACCAGATTGTCTTCCAGACGGCACCATCTCTCGTAGCTTAATAACCCTGAATCCAGACAGGATGCTAAGCCATAATAGGGTTTATTTAGCTTTAGTGCTTGACGGGGTGTTGTGCAACCACCAAAGTTGATTTCATAATCCCATCAGAACTTGCACAGCTGAGCTCCCAACAACTTTGCTACTCCGTGTTCTTCGTTGACGTCAGTGAAAGGGTTTTGTGGTTGAGCTGCTTACCTTTTTGGAGTGCACCATTTTCCCGGCTACCATCACTTCAAACCATCCTGTGACTTGTGGAGTCCCTTCGCCGCTCTAGATGGAGCCAAGATACCATCATCACCCCCTTAACCACCACAGGTCAAAACACAAACAATGCACCCCACTTCTCCGCCAAGGATCTCCCAATCACCATCTCCTAACCTTTGAACCCAGATCCCTCTCCCAGGCTCTCTGTATGGACTGAATCTAACCAGGATGCAACTGTCAAGCATCTGACTGTAAATCACTATGGGGGTGCTGCATCGGTCAAGCGTGAGAAATGATCATGTCCCTTTATTTCAGTGCCGTTGTAACTTCAAACGGTCAACTAAATGAACTGTTGTAACTCAAGGACTACCTGCAGAAATCACAACTGTTTCTCAACCTCAGCAACTTTCACTATACTACATGGAAGGAGTCTGTAAAAGATCAGATTTTTTAAAGCACGTTTTTCAGCTTGCATAATGTCTTTGTAGAGACAAGACCTTTAATTAAAGTGCAGTTGATAAATTACTTAAAATGACCAGCCAAATGACAAAATCCTTATTCTTGCTCTAAATCTACTCATTTAGGGCACCCGATGAAATGACCGGAGGAAAAAATTAAAAAAGGAAGATGGAAACAGGAATGAGTGGAAAGACTCACGATTTCCAGCTTGCCAGGAAACTCTTTTTCAAGTTCCTTCTTGAGGTGTTGAAACTACAAGGAGAAAAAAGGAGAAAGTTGTAAAATTTAGAAAGATCCAAGCTAAACAGTTTCTCAGAGAAATTAAAGCTCACTTGAAAGTAGCAATATTTTTTTTTAAATGCAATTAAAAGACAGAAGTCCCAGATATGACAAGCTACTTCAATCAGGCTCAAAGTATCTTTGCTACGTGAATAAATTTATTGTATTTTACTTTATACATGCCCATGGATGCCCATTTAATACACACGACAAGGCAGCTCACAATTAAAAATAATTGACATACCTTGGGTTTGTAGCCTCAGGCTCCACTAGAAGCAAAACGAAAGGAAAAATTAAGATTACTTTCTGTTTGTCAGGACATGAACCTTATCATCATCATAATTATTCTCTATTATGCGTAATCAGATCCCTTGGATGGTAAATCTAAAAACAAGCATTCAGACGCAGATACATTTTCCTGGACCTGCCAAAACTTCAAGATAAAGTTTTTCTTGGAGGAAAATACAAATGGTCCTTCATTCACCATACAACTGGACCAAAATTGCTGCTCTCCAGCCCAGCAGGGTGGTGCCAAAAATGCCAGCCAATGGAGGCGGCTAGATGTGGTTTCATCCAATGGGAAAGCCCAAGAGCCACATGCAAGAAGCTTGCGTCAGAGAAACTAAGTCACAGCTGCTGTTTTGCAGTGCAAAAAGGCAACAAAGAGCCATTTGAGTGTGCCCATTTAGGGACAGGTATGAGCCAGCAGTGTGCGGCAGCTGCCAAAAAAGCCAATACAGTCCTAGGGTGTGTTGTTGACAGAGGGCTAGAACCAAGATCACATGAAATGTTAATACCACTTTATAATTGCCTTGGTAAGAGGACCACACTTGGAATACGGCATCCAGTTTTGATTGCCACAATGTAAAAAAGATGTTGGGACTCTAGAAAGAGTGCAGGGAAGAGCAACAAAGATGATTAGGGGACTGGAGATTAAAACATACAAAGGACGGTTACTGTATGTTTAATTTAATGAAAAGAAAGACCAAGGGTGACATGATAGCAGTGCTCCAATATCTCGGGGTTGCCACAAAGAAGAGGGGGTCAAATTATTCTCCAAAGCACCTGAGGGCAGGACAAGATGCAATGGATGGAAACTGATCAAGGAGAGAAGCAACCTAGGACTAAGAAGAAAGAACAATCAATCAGTGGGACAACTTACCTCCAGAAGTTGTGAATATTCCCACACTGGAAGGTTTTAAGAAGAGATTGGACCACCATTTGTCTGAAATGGTATAAGCCAGGTTTCCTGTCTGAGCAGGGGGTTGGACTAGAAGACCTCCAAGGTCCCTTCCAACTCTTGTTATTCTGTTTTCATATATAACCATATATTTTTTCTATATGATTACAGGGGCTGTCCCCTTGGATGGAGAGACAAAGATGTAAATGCTGCTTCTTAAGGTAACAAGAGCCAGGTATGGGACGCTGAGTTTGGTCTGCTAGCAAGCCACAGTTGCATTCCCATTGGCTATGCAGAATCCAAGACCCTCTATGAGTCTTTCTTCCAAATCGGACAGTTACATGGGGGTTGATGAATTCTGGAGATTATCTAGGGGCCTCATTCCTTCGGTGGCAATGTTTTATTAAGTAGGGAGGGCAAGCCGTTACCCATAGACTTGGACTATGGGTAATGCTTCACCTACGACCATTTTTTATTTAAAGTCTGGCATCCTTTATGATGCCAGTCACAGGATCCACGGACCTGCAACTCCCACACACCCCAAACATAATTCAGTAAGCCATGCTTAAGTTACTCAAAAGGCATAACACAGCCGCCCCACCGTGCCTGGCTTCTGACGTGATGCCCTCTCCTTTTATGGCCTGCGATGTGATCGAAGGGCGCAGTTGCTTTGCCCCACAGGCTGCAGCAGAGGGGCTGCCCTTATTCATTTCCCTAGGCAACGGCAAACTTTGGCTGCAATCGGGAGCCCCTGTTTCCATTCCATTCATTTTTTTAAAAATTGCATGAAGAAAAAAAAAGGCCGCAAAATTCCCACGGGTATGAAACGCCACCCATAAAGCTGCAAACGCCTAGGAAACCCAGAAAGCCAGCTCTGCCCCCTCCCGGGATGGGGGGAAAGCCCCCTCCCCAAAGACCCCGCTGCAGGGCGAGAGCATGCCACACCGAAGCACCCCCCCCCCTCCGGCTTGAAGCCCCTTTCCCAAAGGCTTGCAGAAGGCGAGCCGCCCCACGGGAGGAGCGGGAATCCCCGGGCCCTTACCAATAAACCACCTTGATCTTGACCGCCATGGCTGCGCGCGCCGCCTGGGAAGGGCCGATAGAACGTTCGGACCTCCGACGTTCTGATTTGGAGCGTTGTGTTGCCCAGAGTTTTTTAACCCGACGTTCGGACGATACCATCTCGCGGGGAAAAAGAAGGGGGGGAAGCTTTAAAATAAAATCATAGAAATCTCTTTCTGCTCCCGCTTTTCTTCCCGAATCCCCACCCG
>JANHFK010009387.1:73022-110811 GCA_036250565.1 Sibynophis collaris | reverse complement strand
TATAAAAGCAGACAGTTTATACTTAAAATAACTTAAGAAACCTGACAAAATCAATTACATAATTGCCCCACGTGCCAACTCCTTCTGGAAATTGTCACTTGACCCCCTGCCCCGTTCCTTTGGCCTCCCTGCTGGCTTCTGATTTAAGATTTGTTAAAATGTCCTAAATATAGTAGTGAGTTTGTGGAGAGGAGGAAAAACAAACCCAATTATCATCAGAGATTCAAATTAGCAATTTGTTACAGAATCTAAATATTACACAGCCAACACTACCTATGGGCCCCGATCCAACCCCCTCCCACCTGCCTGCTTGGCATTTCTTTTTCTTTGTTTTTACTGGTGCATGTGATGAGGTGAGTATATTGTAAATCCAGCCAAAGCTTGTATTTTACAACAACCGAAACCCATCAAATCAACACTTGGATGGATGAAGCCTCTATAGGACATTCTCGTTGCCCTCCCCACCCCTGGACCCCCACTCTTCCCTTCTGGTATCAGCCCTATTCTAGCAGGTCTCTGGGAAGTGGCACCTTGGCTTCCAACCGTTCCCAGCCAGCAGAAGCTGCTGCAGCTTCAGTCCTTGGCTTTCCTTTTTCTACAGTCTTGACTCGCTTTCAGTCTCTGTTATCTGTTTAACGTCCTGGTTCCAAGGCCACCGTTGTGATTGGGGGCAAGGTATGTGTCCGCGCGGTGGACGGGTGAGGAGAAAGGGGAAGAGGACGAATTGTAGGAAGAGGAGGGCGTTCGAGTATTCTGGCTCCCAGCCTGAGGTTGCTGCAAATTCAGGATGCTGTCAATGGCGCTCTGTAGATGCTCGTTTAGCGAGTCATCGGGGGGGCTGTCACTGGAGAAGCTGGCATTGTCCACATCAAAAGATTCGGACTTTCTTCGTTTGGCTGGGGGCAAGGGCACCTCCCACGCGAGTTCGGAGGCCGACCCGTGGTCGAGTGGCTCAGTCTTTATCATGCGTTGGTAAAACTCATCTTCCACCTCTGCTAATTCCTTCATAAGGCCACTGGTCGAATCGTCGGTCTTAGGAGGGGCAGGGCTTCCTTGCATCACCAAAGAACGGGCATCGCTCCGGTTGAAAAAAGTATGTTTGGTGTTTTCCTCCGACCGGCTCTTCTCAGCCACCGCACTGGAAGGACTCTCCTGAGATTTGTGGGATGTGATAACACTTCGGGACCCCCCGTCCTGCTTGATGATAAGAGTACTTGGCACCGTATCAGATTTTGAAACACTCCCTTTGAGAGAGGCGTCGGGAGCTTTCTCGGCTACAAAAGCATCCACGTTCTCCCGGTACGTTTTACGCAGAGGAAGCCTGCAGTAGGTCACCATGGGTTTTTTCTCCATTGGAGCTGCACCAATATGGTCAACGGTCCCGTTCATTTGTCCCGCCGTTGAGGCCGTGGCAGTCACCGTCGTAGCTGCAGTGGTGCTAACGGATGACGTGGACGAGTGCTGGTCAGCCGCTTTGATCACTGTGCACACGGGTGGCGGTGTCTGGTGAACGGGATCCAGTGCAGTGTTATGGACCACTTTGCTAAGTCCGGCTTCTTGTTTGATCTTTAGCTTCAGCCCAATCCGGCTCCGGGCTTCGTAGGTTTTAATGGGCGGCCTGCTCCTGGAGGGCAGGGCATCGTCGTCGCCATCCAATGAGGGAGACGCTTTGGCCCACGTTACGGATGGAGAGCCTCCGCTGTGCTTGATGACCAATTTGGTGGGGTTGATATGAGTTGGCATCTGTACCGGAGGCGATTTCAAGTTCTCGGAGGTCAAAGGAACGTGGCTAGGCAGAGACCCTTGAGCCGCAGAAGAAGAAGAAGAAGAAGCAAAACTCTGTGAGCGGGAAGATGAGGAGACGTACTCGTCTGCAAGAGAAGAACGTAAACAGCTTGTTTAGTCAAAAGCAGGTGGAGAAAGCATTTTTCATGACATTTTTGGTTCGCGGAACCTGCCAAAATGACCAATAATAAAGTTCAATCTAGGGATGGCCAATTTCTCTTTCTCAGGCACTGCAATTGACCAAGTAAATCAATCCTGCCCCTTTCATAAATAGACAATTATATAACACTGCTACCACTGCGCCATAGCAAGTTCAGTCAATGAGAAAAGAAACACAGGATGCTCTTAGGAGGGGAATATCTGACCAGAGCTTTTGGCTCTCTAGAAATAGTTCTGCCATCTTGCCTTCAGATACTGATAAAAAAATACGGAAGGAGCTCAATTACTTCTTTTCCTTATAAGTGGAACATTATAAAATATCACAGAATAAATTAAATTTGAATATATAAATGGACATAAAATTGGTCTGTGATTTACTCTGGGTTCTGGATTGCTTTCTTTTTAAAATTGTGGATGACCAAATATTAAATGGTCATTACTAATCATTACTAAACCAGAATATAAAAATGTCTTTTGTGGATTACCTCTGCCCTTTATGGCACACTATGGAGCATGGCCACTTCCAGATAACCATAATCTTCTTAAGGTTATTATCTTCACAATTAACTAGGAACTTAAATTAATTTCAAGCTGTGTATTAGGATGTGTATTCTGTTCTAAAATAAGTAACCATAACTTCTGACTTGGACAAAACAGGAAAGCCTGGTCAAGTGGCAACTTCCACATCCCACTGAGTTGTACTGTAAAGGGAAGAATAAAAAGTTGCATACACAAACATAAAATTCCTTTATATTTCAGCTGATTAAATCGACATCTCACTGTCCAAATTCAGTCTCCATTCCTTAATTGAACATGTGTTTTAATCAGCACTGAAAGCATAAAATCAAATCTTCATAAACTAAGAACCTCAGTTAATTTCTTCCCCACCACATTCCTTCAAATTATCTGTATTTTGATGCTCTGCACAGAAGTGCTACAATTGTGCTATGAGAGTCACTGGAAATGTAGTGGCTTAAAAGCGAACTCTTGGACGTGGAAGTCCTTTGTGTTTTATTGGACAAACAACATTTTGAAAAAGAGGATGATGGAAGGCAGTAGATACTTTCAAAAAAGTAAGATACCCAAAATGCTGAAACAAAGGCTCCCTTACCTGGCTTCTCCTTTGCTAGCTGTTTATCGAGAGCTAAGGTAGTTTTTTCTTCCTGTATGAACATCCTGTCAATCATCACCATCTCTGCCGAAGGACTGACTCTCTGCAATAAAAAGCAATATTGGCAAATGCTATCAGAATCACCAATCTTAATAACCCATGCCCCCAAATGTGTACATCCTTGGTCATTTCTTTCCTTCTGCCATCTCTCATTGCTGAAAAACTACATGATGCTGAATATGAGACCCAACTTTATTAAATACACTTTAAAAGTCATAAATTGAGAAGGATAAGAATTAATGATTTTTAATTCATAGATCAGTAATACCAAATTCTAACCCTGTGAAGTGGCCCCGTTTACTGAATGGATTGAAAATATGACTACACTTGTCATTTATGAGTGAACTGCATATCGTCATAAATGTTGTATCGATAAATAGATTAAATATGAGACTCATTTATACAGAATACAATAGGTTAAAAACATGAGTTACATAAAGGTATTAGAAATGAATATGTGTGTATATATGTGTGCAATGTTTATTGTAACTGTTTATTGCAACAACATATTGTACCTTATATTTGGTTTTTTGTTGTTGTTATTTTTCAGCTTTTTAAAGCACTTGATATGTATTTTTTATTATGCATTTTCATGTCTGGTTTCTTTTGTTTTTCTTCTTTTTCTTTCAGTATTTTAAATGCAATAAATAAATTTATAAAAAAGCATTAAAAAACCAAGTTCTACCTTAATTAATAATTTCGGGGTTTTTATTTAACTTCACTGCATTCTACAAACTCTGTATTACAGTATTTGGAAGAGATTCCTGGATTGGTATATCTGATGATAAGACTCACACAGACCCTTATCTTTGTTGAAATACAGCTTTTTAAAAGGCACATTGACCCTGATATGTCTTGATTATTAATAACTTCGCTATTTTTAATTTGGAAGTGCTAACATGATAAAACATTTTAGCAACTGCTTAACCCCTGCTGCCCATTCATCTCTTTTTATAAAAAAGTCAACTACTGTTTGCTAAGTTCTAATAATTGAAACACACAACTCTAATATGGAGTATTCCACATTACTGTGACAGATTCTCCCCAATATGATAAAAATGTTATCAATTTTTAGCCTGTTCCATGACAACTCAGTCAGTCAACTGAAGGCCAATGAGAGGGCCGAGGTGCTTGCTGATGTTATACCTGTTCAACGAGGGGAAAAAAATCTTACCCGGGACTCTTCCAAGAGGAGTAACCGATATTTGTTCAGCATGGCTTGTGTACGTTTCAACAGCTGCGTGGACACCATTTCAAATTCTTCATCTATTAGAGAAACACACACAATGAGAAAGGAAAGCAAAGGAGGGAAACTCATCTTCTCTTGAATGGGAAGTGCAATAAAGAAAGCTCTTTGAATTATTTGGAAGATGTTCACTAATTCACTAAGCATGTCAAAAAAGCCAACAATTCCATACAGGTACTCCTCCATTTACATTTATTCATTTAGTGACTGCTTGGAATTTCAATGGCACTGAAAAAGTAACTGGTCCTCACATTTATGACCACTGCAGCACCTCCATGGTCACATGATCAAAATTTGGGTAATATAGTTAAACATTTTGGACAGTTAGGGAAAAAAGTGCTGTTAGAATCATTAAAAGTTTGGGCAACTAAGGCTAAAAAATGTAACAGACAGCTTGATCCTGATATATCTGCATCTAATGTGGAAAAGTCCCAATGAATTCACCTTTCCGATAGTCATGGGGAGAAGGCAGCGTTCCCTGATAGACATGGTAAGGTAGGAGCCTCTGAAAAGCATCTTCAAATGACCGAAATGAAGTTTTGTAATCAGGATGCAAAACTGCTCCTTGGTGTTTATGTAGCTGTTCCAAGAAGCTAAAGGGAACAAAAGAAAACAATGAACACAGAGACCCTATCCCTGTATTATAATAAAGACAGGCAACAATTGTTTCATCCGGCTGAAATCTGTAGTAAACTATAGTAAGCTGACTGCAAAACAAAAACAAGTGTTATTTTGTTTTTGACATTGCAGTATCCTGGTTCCTTTACTAATCTACATGAGATAAGAAATTATTCTAGATGCAATTTTTATGTTATACCAGTAGTCCTTGTTTAGCAACCATTCTGGGTTATGACAGCACTGAAAAAAGTGATTTATGACCAATACTCAAACTTACAACTGTCACAGTGTTCCCATGGTTGTGTGATCAAAATTTGATTCGAAAATATGACTCAAGTAATGACTGTGGCAAAAAAGGTCATAAAATCAAGCACGACTCACTTAACAACTGCTTAGCTCAGCAATGGAAGTTCTGGTCACAACTGTGGTTGCAAACTGAGGACTACCTGTATAGCAATTACTAACTTTGCAAATAACCAATAATTTAATAAGGCAGAAAAAGTAAGAGACAAACCTATATCTGCACATATATGAGTGAGAAAACGATCTGCAGTTTGCTGTTTGTGCAAACAGCTTTACTTTAAATGTATATATTTTTCTCAGAAAACAATGAATTAGGTTAGAGCGAGAGATCTTCATTCAGAAAGCTTTGGATGACAATTTAAATGATGTACTACAATTAAATACATTTCATTTTTCATACAAAATTGGCAAGGTTTATCTGTGGGAAATCCCCAGAGTTTGGTTAAATTATTCTATTTTGATATTAATACAGTATCTTTTTTTACTGTTGTGCTTCTGTTTCTATGCTACATGTTTGTTGGATTGCTCCACTTTAGACTTACCAAGCTTCCTTGCTCGGTTGTAGCATCGGGGGTGCTTTTTTCAGGCTTCCCAGCTTGCTGTCATACTGGCAAAGAAAGAAAATGTAAGAACAAAGAGGCAGTTAGGTGGAGTTCCAAACAAAGCACAATCCAGCATATCTATGAAAGTGGTTCAAGATGAATTCTGGTTAATAAAAAGACAAATATGAATATATTCCCCAATGACTTTGATGATGGAAAACTGGCAGGGAAGGTTGCAAATTGTGATCACAGGACTGCAGGCCATTGCCAACAGTCACAAAGGCAAACTGGTTACCAGCGGCCCAAATCACAATCACATGACCATGTGGATACTGTGATGGCCACAGCATTGAGGACTGGTTGTAAATCCCCCTCATTCAGTGCTGTTGTAATTTTGGGTGCTGAACAAGTGGTAGGTAAGTGAGGACTACTTATAACGTGCTTGATATAGAGCTTACACTAATAAAGATTTCCCAGAATATGAGACTTTAAAAAACTTTTAGAAATTGTTTTGCTTTACTCAATCCTAATTCTCTTTTAATAAAAATGGTTTGTATATCGTATGAAAATTTATGTCATATTAAATCTGTTAGTTTAAGCTGCCATTATTCTTTTTAAGTTTGTCACAATGGACTAACATAGCGTAGCTCTTTTTGAAATTAAATTTAACATTTGCTTTCTGTATTTTTTATTGCTTTAAGTGATTAGTTTCCATTTTGAAGGCTTTCTGGGGAATGTGGGGATTAAAATGTTCCAAATAATACGAATACATATAAAACATTTATGTGCTGTGTATGTTGTACCTCTTAATTTAATATACGAACAAATCTAGTGCTGTTTTCAGACATTGTATCAAATCCACACACACACACAAATCTCTTTGTAGGATCCAATCTGGGTCTACTGGAATGTGTATAGATTCTGATAGAGAGAAGTTCCCTGAGGATGGGCTCCAGGATGAGTCCAAAAGCTTGGAAGACTAAACCTCTGGTCCCGTGACTCACCCAGATTGAATTCTGCAACATTATCCTGGACCTGTATATTTGCCTTCATTTGTGAAACAAACCTTTTATCAAGTAATTTTACAATAAACAACATAATTCTCACCTGCTGCTGGATTTGAGCTGGTGCTGAAGACATGACTTGTGACAAGCCTTTTCCAACTACCTGGAGTGGCAGCTGCCCTTTCCCAAGATTCAGGCCTGATGCGGAGCTAATGACTCCAGGCTTGGCCTGACAAAAACAAAACAAAACCAAGAAGGCAGCTTTATATCAAATGGATTAGAAGGAAGGAATTAAAAATAGACACAGGTAGACCTCACTTAAAGGCTGCCTTGTTTAGAGACTGTTCTACAAAGGTGTTTACAAAGTAATTTTATGACCGGTCCTTGCAGTTATGACTGTCTCAGTGTCCCTGTAGTCACATGTTCAACATTCTGGCACTTTAAAAAAATTTAAATCCTTCAGGGCCTACATATATACTTAGCTTTAATGTTTAGATAACTGTAGTCATTGACAGTAGATACTATCTTAAAGTCAATAGTCCCCAGCATTGTCTAGTGCTAAAAACAAATGTTCAACAATAATAGCAAAGATGAATGTTTTTGCAAAAATCGGTTGCCAAACCCACCTGAACTGACTGTTGTACAGTTTGAGGAATTGTGGCCTTTCCTTGCCCCGAAGTTGCTTTCCCTCCAGAAATAATGGTGGAACTGCTGGAAAATGTTTTATTCTCGGAAGGAACCGCAGCAGCAATTGCTGGAGAAATATGGTAGAGGAAGAGAGACACATACACAAGATTTTAGAATGAGATATAGGAACAGATTCCCAACACTGTCACCTTGGGTTTTTTTGAGGGCTAATATCCTAGATTTTACATAATTCTGGAAACAAGATAATTTATATGGGACCAAAAACTGATTTATGAGCCTCTGCTCATGATCAAATGTATGGTGCCTGCTTGCTATTTTCTTCCGTATACTTGGAAATTTAAATTATATAAGCAGGAAAACAATTGCGTAAAATTCACTTTTCAGCCAATCTTCATCTCAAGGTTCAGCTAGCATTTAAGATCTCAAGATACAAGATTTTAGAATTATATGAATCATGTGATACCCTTTTACGACTTTCTGACGAGCGAAGTCAAGGGAGAAGCTAGATTCATTTAACAACCATGTGACTAACTTAACAACTGCAAAGATGTGGCAAGAAAAACCATAAAATGGGGCAAAACTTGTTGCTTTGTAACATAAATTTTGGGCTCGATTGGGATTGTAAGTTGAAGGTTTATGGTTATTAAAAAGGATAGGGCAGTGAAAGGAATCTTTTCACCCCTCATCCCATGCCTTTCAAAAGATATTAGCAGCTGCAGATAAGAAGGAATCGCCTTCAATTCTCATAACAAGCAGATAAATATGAATTGACAAGTCAAAAGCTGAAAAGCAACAGTCAAGGGAAATTATTCCCCTTCCCAAATTAAAGGACACCAAGACATATAATGCTCTTTATCAACTTACATACAGATGCTGATTTGACCAACACGGGAGTTTGCTGCTGAAGAACTGCTGTACACTGTACAGGTTGTTGTCCTCCTCCTCCTCCGCTGGTTGTTCCTCTTGGTACTTGCCCCTTTTCAAGTACAGGAGCTGCTTTGCTGGAACCTGTACTGGAAGACTGAATGGTTGTGGGAACAGGCGTATGGCCATGAACTGTTGGTGCCTGAGCCGGAATCGTTGTCATTGTGAGCTGCTGTCCTTGGCTGCTAACCAACACTGAAGAGGATTGATTGCTAAATTGGCTCAGGGCAGGTGGTGCCTGGCTAGTGGACGTTGACTGTTTCGTTTGCAGGATAATTCCTTGGGGTACCTGTGTGAGATACCAAGGTAGAGTAGGAAAAGTCAAATCCAAAAACTGTATCCCAAAGGATTGGAAAGCCCTCATTCCTTTTGGATATGGCATTGATTTTATCAGAACAAACCCTGGGAATGTGGAAAGTAATGTTTTTTGAGCATGTAGATTTTTATTGATCGCTCGAGAATTATAATTCCAACACTAATGGGAAAATGGGTTAAAGTTTCTAGATCAGTTAAATCCCAGGAAATAGATATTATTCTAGACAGTAACTCAAAGATCAGTTTGGTGGTTATAAAGAGGATAAAGGTTTTGTAGTTATAAAGGATAACCTGTATCATATACAGGAGAGCCAGCCTTGGGCTAGATAGCAGGAGACCATGGGTTCTAGTCCCACCTTAAGAAGAGCCAGCCAGGCAATCTTGGGCCAGTCACTCTCTCTCAACTCTAGGAAGAAGATAATGGTGAACTGTTCCTGAAAATATTGCCAAGAAAACCGCAGGGACTAGTCCAGTCAGTCTCCAGAAATCAATGTTGATTCGAAGGCATCAAATGCAGATACCAAGCACAAAAAATGTGCTTTGCCTCCATTATTTACGATGCTTGACACAAGTCTTTCTCAAACAGAAATTTTACTTTCTTCTGTTTAACTGGTAGAGCAATCCAAGATGAGAATTGACTTTGGATTTTGTTTAAAATTGAGTCCTTTTGGTGACAAGAGTCATTACATACAACAGCAATAACACTGACTCCACAAAAAGATTCCACAAATTCTGCCATATTAACGCAATTTTAAAATCCAACATGCTTGAAATAAAGTTTCAGGTTAAGTTTCTCTTTAGTTTCAATGAAAGTCAATGGAAGAAAAAGGTAAAACATTAACCTTATGTAAGAATTCAGAAACAAAAAAATAAACTGTAGGACTGTCCAATCTTCCCTAGGGAGAATTGGAAATCTTTGGAATTTGATAAAGATGCAAAAAAAGAAAAATAATATAGAAACAAGATTTCTAGCTGGATGGAATCTTTCTTGTATTGTACCACTTGGAGGTTTTATAAACGCCATAAATGACTAAGTAGCACCTGGAAGCTATTTTATATGTGAAAATATAATTGTAATAATGAAGGACCCACTGCACACAAGTTTTTTTTAAGATTAATTTTGTATTTAACATTATTACCATACCTGCTGAAACCGATCCATTAGCTGTTTCTGCTGAGGAACAGGAATTGTGGAGAGAGCCTGGAACTGATTTGACACCATCTGAAAGCTCCTCTGTTGTTCGGCTGTCAGGTGAAGGGTCTGGGTGGGGGTGGGCGGTTTGATAGGGCCTTGGGCAGGGAACTGTAACTGGAAATGGGGGGAATGAGTATGCTGCACTTCAGAAGAGGCCTGGATCTGGGGTTGCAGCCGTGCCTGAGCCTCAGACTGGGGCTGGAGTTGAGGAGCAAGTTGAACCTGTAATGACAGGTGTGGAGGGGTTGCTAGCTGTCCCTCTGGCTGGGCTTGTGGGGCTTGAAACGGTACCTGAGGCTGCGAGGGAGGTCGTAGGGGATGCTGGTTGGAACCATGAGGAGAGGAAGCAATCTGATTCTGGATCACATATAAGTTCTGCATCTGAGTTTGAGGGGTGCAAGACCGCGACAGGGGTTCAGAAGGCGGCCTGGATAAAGTCTGGGGCTGGGAAGGGGGTCTTGAGTGAGGCCGGGAAGGTGGCCGGGAAAGGGGCTGAGGCTGGGACGGAGGACGGGACTGGTGTGGAGATTGGATCTGGGAAAGGTGTGTGGGCTGGAGCTGGGGACTTTCCCCCATTGAAGGATGAGGTAGTGAGTGGGAAGGGGAGGCTCCAGGAAGTTTCTGCTGCCCTGAAGGCAACTGAAAGAGAGGAAGAAAAGGGAAGAAATAGAGGTAAATGGGTCAAGATATAGCACTCTGAAGTGGCTGGGCACCAGAATGCAACAGAAGCAGCCAACATTTTGCAAATCCCAAACTCACAATTGTCAACTTATGAAAAAAAGACTTTAGTAAAGTCTTTTTATTAAAAAAGAAGCATTTTCCCCCCTCTCTTATTTCATTCCCAGTTTATTCTGGAAGAGATCCTGTGCCATGAAAGGAAGATTTCAAGGGTAGAATATGAAACATTCATAAAGAATACTTTTGACGCCAGCAAATTTTCTTTCAATATGTTGTTTTAAAGATGTGCCTTTTAAAATTATGGTGATGAAAATAAATCAATATTGAAATAAAGTTACCTGGTCTTTGAAGGAAAGCAAGTTAAAACTATTTAAAAAGCCTCTGCCTTTGCCTCTTTATAAGGTTTAAGCAGAAATTTAAATCCAAAATGTTACATAAAGGCAGTCTGCAACAGAGTGCTGAACTGTATTATTGCCCTTCTGGGTCTCCATATCAGCAAGTTATGAAGAAATTGGGGTTGGGTTTGTTTGTTTTTGCTTTTTGGGGGGCTATTTGATACCGGAGAGGGCTTTGAAGCCCTGTGAAAGTACTTTGCTTCCCTTTCCATCTTTCCTGTCTTGGCTTTGAAACCTTCCTTGATCCTATTGAATCAACCTTAATATTAGATACAAATAGTCCTTGACTTAGGACCACAATTGAGGCCAAAATTTCTGTTGGTAAGGGGGACAGTTTTATTACCTTTCTTGCCACAGTTGTTGCAGTGGATTACTGCAATTATTAAGTTAATAACGCAGTGGCTTCCCCACTGACGTTGCTTGTCAGAAGGTCTAAAAAGGTGATCACGTGATCCCAGGACAATGCGACTGTCATCAGGATGAGTCAGTTGCCAAGTGTCTGAATTTTGATCACGTGACCATGGGGATGCTGCAACAGTTGGAAGTGTGAGAAATGGTCAATGTGTCACTTTTTCCGGTGCCATTGTAACTTTTGAACAGTCACTAAAGGAATTGGTGTAAGTCGAGGACTACCTGTATATCTTCAAGTCCTATTGTTATAACCTTTCTTTCGTAGCATTTCTATAATCTATGTTCATGTCAAGCAATCTCAACTCATTATCTTTGAATATCCGCTATGCCACCCTTTTATACTAGGAAGGCACAAGATTTTACATTGCAATACTTTCGACATATGGGCTACTATACACACTAATATTAAGAAAGGTCAAGTTCGCAAATCACACCTCTTAAAACAAACAAATAGAGATGCAGGTTTCAGTCAAAGAGAATAGTACCACGAGTGCAATGCAAGGAAGACAGGAGAAAAGCAACAAAAGGTGGTAGCAGCAGCAGCACCGCTACCATCAATTCCTGGGGTTAGTTGGAATCAAAAGAGAAGCAAGCAAGAGCAGCAACAAGGAAAGAGACAAACAGTGAAGGCCACAGAGATCCAAGGAAGGGCAAAGACGATTTGGCAGACTCGGTCCCACCAATCAGAGACTGGGATATTTGCCTGTTTCAGGACCACTTGGGCACATTCTCCAAACTTTGGGCAGACCCATATGGCTCCCCTTACGTTTACAGCTGGAAGTTTTTCTATTAAGATAGAGGAAGCTAGCTTGTTATCTTGGAACATTTTGCAACTTCTATTCTTTTGCAGGTATCCAGAATGTTTACGATATATAACGTCGTGTACCTTGGCTGTCCAGGATTGCATGTCATTACAGGTAGTCCTCAACTTACGACCGCAAGTGAGCCCAAATTTATGTGGTTAAGTGAGACATTTGTTAAATGAGTTTCGCCCCATTTTATGACTTCTCTTGCCAAGTGAACAGTTGCAGTTGTTAAGTTAGTAACCCGGTTGTTATGTGAATCTGACTTCCACATTGACTTTGCTTGTCAGAAGGTCACAAAAGGGGATTACATGATCCCGGGAACTGCAACCATCTCACGAACCAGTTGCCAAGCAGCCAAATTTTGATCACATGACCATGGGGATGCTGTAATGGTCTTGTGAAAAACGGTCCCAAGTCACTTTTTTCAATACTGTTGTAACTTTCAACAGTCACTAAACGGTCTGCTGTAAATCGAGGACTACCAGTATTTTACTAGGGCTGTACAATGCATCAGATTTGATTTCAAAAGAGTGCTTTTGAGTGTAGAGAAATGTGGATGTGCCCTCCATTGGCAATTCTTTAAAGCAGCCACATCTGTTTCCGGAGTCCCTTGGCTGCACCAGAAGCTCCCCTGCAGCAGTTGCACAATCCAAGAAACGGGCCCTTCAACAAATTGCTAGTGACTGCCAGATTGATGCATTTGTGCATTCCAAAGCCCCCTTTTCAGAATCTAATCCAAAGAACTGTGCAGTGCTACTCTTTCCGGTGAACTTAATCTGATCTTGTTTTGTTATTCAAAGTTTGTAGGATTTGCAATCTACACTTATGAAACTCCGCAGTCCTGCCCGTATGTACAATTCTGTTCAACTAAACAGGTTCAGGATTGCAACCTAAAAACAACAACATACTGGATCGATACAAAATGACACCTGCAAAACTTCAGATTTCTGGGTATGTGTCAATTTCTTTTAGTTTAAAAAAAAAGAATTGAACTAATTTAGTTTTTTTCTTCTGTTTTTATAGTCACTTCAAGACAAACAAAACATGGTGGCTGTTTCCATATTCTTTTATCTACTCAGACTCTCTCTCTAAAATATTTTTGCTTCATGGAACTACAGCAACACCAAGGAAATAAAATAAGTACAGGAAGAAGTGAATGTTTATCCGTTTTGTTCTTTGAAATAATGTTCGGGTAGGAAAGAATTTACCATTTTCAGTCAAATTATTTTCAATGTAGGAAAATAATATCTATTGCTATTGCTTCCGTTTTATTTTTGTTTGTACGTCTATTGCTATGGGTGCTATAAACTTGAACAGGAGGAGATAATCTTATATTTAAACAGAAATATTTATTCTGGTTGCTATCCAGAAGGCAACTGCTCTGATGATAATTTCCCCCTTTGTATTATTCATACTATTTCCACAAGGGGGAGACTTCTATTGCAATAAAAGAAATCACGTAACCACCAACACCCAAGCCTTTGTTTTGAAGTGTGGGAGAATACAAACCTAGATGAGATGCTAATATTTCCCTCCTTCTCATTCTCTCTCTCTCTCTCTCTCTCTGTGCTGCACTGAGAACGTGCAGGACAAAGCAAGTAGGTGAAGGGAAAATTAAGAAGGGCAGACATGTTAGACAGGAGGAAGTAAGGCAGGAGAACAGGCCAAAGCAGGGCAACTTTACGGATCTGCAAACAGGTAAGGTCTACCTGGCAAGCCAGTGCCTGCTGGGAAGGGCCAGTCGAGAACTGTGGTACTTTGGAATCCACCGGTGGCAGGTTGTGGCTCTGGTTCAGCTCTCGGCTGGCAGGCAGCTGCAGGGCTGTGCCTACATTGCTGCTGACTATCACGGAGGCTGGGACACTGCTTGTGGTGCTGAGTGCAGTGGTGGCTAGGCTGTAGATGGGCAGAGGCATTGGCAGATGGGGAGGTACGGCAGAGTCATTCATACTGCTCTCCTGCTGCATTTTCAGAGCTGGCGAATAAAATTGCTGCTGCTGCTGCTGTTGCTGGCTCTGATCCTTCTGTAATCCAAGAGATTTAGCATGGACCATCTTCACATTATTTGCCCACCTTTAGCAATGCTGGTTATTGTTTAGATTCACATGTAAAAATGTTACCGAGCTGAAAAACTTTAGTAAATTATTACTCTCCTTCCCTGCTTTCCCCTTGGTCACAAAAATCAAGCTTATGTAGAAAGTCGCTTGCACCTGAAGCTGTGCTCTGCGTAATTTTGTCACCAAAAATTCTTTGGTAATGTACAAAAGCTCATAATTAATGGAAGATACACAACCTATAGTATATTCACATTCAAATCAGGCTCTGGCCCTTTAAAGAATGTAGTTTCTAATCACAAACAGATCTGAAAAGCAAACACATCCAGCCTTTTCTGTTTACTTGCTGTGTGTAGAGAGCCTCCTGAAATTTGACCCAGGTAAATAAGTATCAGTATTACCTATGAGAGAAGGTATATCCTCACCTCATGTCTGCAAGTCTGCTAACTTGATTGTTCCCCTAATTATTAAATCGATTATGTGTCACTGAATCAGTGTTGACTCTTATTCTTTGCCTATATGACCATTAAGATATTTATATTTGTTGTTTTAAATTACGTCACTTGTTCAGCCTTACCGTGATTCTCAAAAGCCTGAAGAATTGCGGGGGAAGATATGGTTACAAATAACAAGCTGTCAGAAAGAAGTGCTGAGTCTTTGGGGCAAAGTCAAAGAAATGAAGTTTGCATATCAAGATTTGGGAATAGGAAAAAAAAAGAAGCAACACAGAATATAAAAGCTGCTATACTTTGTTAATACAAAAACTGGCCACTCCTTTCCACTGTTGTTCACTTTTACCAAGTGGCCTGCAAAGACTAATCTTGAAGACTAGAAAGTTTCCAAATTAGAGTAATTCAAAGGCTCTGAACCGTTATGGTCACAAACTTTCTTGACTCTTTATCCACTCATGTTGTGCTAGTATATTGGAGTACCCTTCAAGAGAGACAGAATAGACTAACCAAAGCATCAGGAAAAGTCGTGGTGCCAAGAATTATTTAACTTACCTGCTGTAGAAACATCTGCATGGAATCCTGGGAGATTATAGTTCCGGCAGCTGTCTGGCCCAAAATAATCTTTTCGGGACTTGATGCCACCAAATTAGGGCTGGACTGGGAAGTCACGGGTATTTGTGCTTGTTGCTGAGGTGGTGGTGTTTGCTGCTGAACGTTCAACTGAAGCTGAGAAGGAGCAGAGGGCTGAGAGGTGGATTGGACAGTTAGCATATTGGCTTGGTCACTGGGTATCAGGTTGGTGCTGGAGGCTGACTGTGGCTGAATAAGGCCAGGGCTCTGGCTGGTGGCATTAGGGGGTGCTTGTATGGTCACGGTTTGGTTGAGGCTCTCCGCAGCATTTAACATAGCCACTTGGTTAGGCAGAGTGACTCCTTGGATAACAGTCTGACCGCTCTGATTGATGGCACCACCGGTCAGTGAGGCCGCAGCAGTGGGCTGGCTTTGAGTTGTCAGGCTACCAGCCAGAGATACAGGCATCTGGAAGAGAGTTGGTTGGCCCACCTGCCCTGGTTGCAACTGAATGGGTGCAGAAAGAATGTGAGCTGTTCCATGGGCATTCTGTGAGGTGAGTACTTGTCCCAAATTGAGCTGGCTTGCCAGGTTCTGATTGGTGAGAATTTGGGCAGGCAATGCTTGGTTTGTTATTAGCTGCCCACCTGGGCCTTGGCTGGTGATGATATGAGTTTGCCCACTAGGATGTGAGGTCGTCAGAATCTGACCACCCATGTTAGCCTGTAATGCCGAGAGCTGTTGAGGGATCTGAACTGTCGATGTTCCGGTGAGCTGGCCTGGGAGAAGGAACTGATTTTGACCCTGTAGCATAGCCTGGGGGACATGCTGTGCTGGGATAACAATGCTGCTGCCTTGATTAAGCAGATGAACACTCATTGGCTTATTCAGAGTTTGTTGCTGTGGCGGTGGCTGCTTGAACATGTTGGCAGGCAGCCCTTGTGGGAAGCCAGAAAGCACCACATTCTGCCCCGCTTTGCCTGCCATGAAAGTTAAGTTCTGCTGAGCTTTCTGTTGCTGGAGAGCAGCCTCGTTTTGGAGGGTCAGCGTGGTGTTGTTGGGGCCAAAGGGTTTGGGGGTAATCTGGTACAGCTTCTGCTGAAGGACACCTGCAGGTTTGGGTTGAATCGGTGTGGGTGTCCGGTGAATGATGACATTTTGGGCTTGAACAAGTGGGCTGCTCAAGTTTGATGTGACCGTAAGAGGTTGGGAACCCTGAGCGGCCGATACGCTTCCAAACATTGAGCTTCCGTTCAGAGTGGTAGTGGCCCCTGCTGGGTTCTTCTGGATCACAAGACCGGCATTCTGCTGGGAGACACCAGCGGAGGCCAGGGTGACCTGCTGTTGTTCTGATGCAGTCTGAGTGATGTAACTTCCTACGGGCATAGTGGCCACTTGAGAAGACTGAACTTGCTTAGCAATGATCTGTTGAGCAGGCTGGTTAATTGCCATGACTTGTTGGCCAACAACTTGAATCTGCCCAATGCCCAGTGCCCCACTCGGGCTCCCATTGGGCAACCCTTGAAGATTGGAAATTGGCTGGATGGTGACATTTCCTAAGCCAACTTGTTGAAGAAAAGGCTGCACGCTGATGGCTTTGTTGACCACGTCAGCCCCGACGGACTGCTGCACCAGTGCTTGATGAGTTAGGACAGCAGGTTGCTGTAATCCAATGAGGTCAGCCCCACCGGAAAAAATCTGTGGGGTACCATCTGAGGCAGTGTGCACCACTGGTTGGAGCGTAGGGAGCTGAAAAGAACCCAGATCGAGTTCTGCTTCTGCTTCCAGAGTCTGCTCGGTGATGTTTGCCTCCTGCAAACTCTGTTGGAGGATATCACATGGTTGATCTGAATTCTGCAGATTGGCTCCACCTCCTGAAGGCGAGCCCAGAATGTCATCTTCCAAGAAGTCTAAATCAACACTTGTTGTGGGTTGGCTTTGCTCAGCGTTCAAATGATTGCCAGAGGTTTCTTGCACATGGAGCTAGTGACAAGTGAAAATGAAAGCACAGTGAGAGTGAAATAAATATTAATGGAACAGAACTTGTGGATCTTTCTGTGTTCTATAGCTTTATGTTTTTAGTATATAAATAACAATTTTATTACTCCATAACCTCCTCATGTTAATGACCTTTATTATTTAATGCATAACATTTAATGGTTTACTTTTCTTTAGATCTATGTTAACTAGGTTTAGATTTCCCACATCTACTCAATAATTACCATAAGACAAACCTCTCATACTAAACTCAGTTCTATTAGCCACACAGGAGAAAAGCTAGATAAAAAATGAAGTGGAAGAAACTGAGTGGAACAGATAATTCAATGTGAGGAATAGTACTGGGAAACTTAGTTAAAACTCAATCCTCATTCTTAGCCATGATTTTAACTCTTATCCACTTCTACCCCCATATGCTTTTAGGCAATGAACAAAATGCCAAAAGATCTGGTAGTACTACGTCTCCAATGTCTATATTCAGCTTTATGCTTTAAAAACGAGGTGAAAAATACATACCCCAGCACCCTCAAAGAAGGCACTGGCTGCATCTCCCGTGTTGTCCAAGAGATCATCGCTGTCAATCTGTTATTAAAATAAAAATACTGTTATTGTATGTAAATTCAAAGATGATGGGTTTTGAGGAATTGGACAATTATGGAAAAGAGATGAAATGGTATAACTTTATCTGGATAAGATAATGTTTAAATTCCTGTCAGTGGCTAGGTTTCTTTCCCGAAGCTAGGCACATACTTCTCTTATGAGGTGAAATTATCTGCCTCTTCACTTTAGTCAGGAAATAAATAGTTTATCCTCCTACATAGTAATTTTGTGATAACATTTATTTTCCACCATTCAAAGTTTCTGGAGAAAATGACTTGGAGAAATGTCTGCTCAGATCATTAGTTCTAAGATTGGTACCATCTCAATTTTCTGCATCACTTTTCTTTTTGAAGGCATATGAGCCAACTGTAATTATTGTATAGAGGTATTTGTTAATTAAAGATTTAATTTCATTTAAAATGAAGAATAAAACCTTACCTTTTCAGATCCATGTAAAAAATCATTCAAGGCCTGAGGATCACTGGAAAAATAGTTGAGATAAATTTGTTTAAGGATTACTAGAAGAATTTAATTTTATCTATTGATTTCATAGCTTACAAGCTACATTAGTGTGCAACATTGATTTATTGGTATTCTGGCAGAATACACATTATATAAAAAGAAACACAAACATATGTATAGGTAAGATAAAAGGACACATACAAACACATGTATAAAATTAATCTCAATTTTTACAAGTTAGAGTGATTTCTTGGTTTCTCTCCTATTACTTTGGACCACAAAAACATTTGGTCCTACTTATTTAGGATTTTAATTCTTAAACCATTAATAATGTTTGTTTACATGAAACAGACTATAATATAAAATATTGTTCTAAAATGTAACAACTAAGTTACTCTGCTTTGACCTACTGTTATCTAAAACAACATTCCTCAATGTTTGTACATCCGAATAATTCTCAGCATTCCAAAGCCAGCTTGTTAGAAATTCTGGGAACTACATTTCTGGCATATATAAAGGATACCAAGTTGGGGAAAGCTGGTCTACTATTTTCTTGTACAACTGTTCCATCCAGCTGTCACTATAGACACAATTCAAAAGCTTCTGGTTCTATTCTCACCTCCAAAAAGCTTAAGAAAAAGCCAAGTGGCATTCAGCCAAATTTCACTTGGAAAAGCAACTAGTGGACACATAGGCAACATTCCAAGTTTATAGACCAAGCATGAATGAAAAAGTATTTGGCTGATATTTGTAAAAATTAACAGAAATCTCTGACTACATATTTTGCTACAAGAAGAGTGGAAAAGAAAATACTTGTATAAATCACATCAAGGGCAAATACTTACCAAATTACATCTAGCAAGCATCGTCCATCTTCATCATCCATGTCAACTGAAATGAGATATTGGAGTCGACATTAAAAACGGTAAGATATCATATACAGGCAGTCCTCGACTTCCAACAGTTTTTTTAGTGACCATCGGAAGTTATATCAGCACTGGGGAAAAAATAACTTATGACCTTTTTTCACACTTATGATTTTTTCAGCATCCCCATGGTACATGATCAAAATTCAGGTACTTGGGCATCAAGTCATATTTATGACAGTTGCAGGGCCCTGGGGTCATGTGATCCCTTTTTGCGAACTTCTAACAAGCAAAGTCAATGGGGACGCCAGATTCATTTAACAAACATGTTATTAACTTTACAGCTGCAGTGATTCACTTACCAACTATGGCAAGAAAGGTCATAAAATGGGGCAAAATTCACTTAACAACTGTTTCCCTTAGTAACAGAAATTTTGGACTCAATTGTGGTCATAAGACAAGGACTACCTGTATTGTGTTCAAAATACTGGAGCAAGCTTCTATCCACAAAAGCTTCCATGTACATTTGTACAATTTAAGCTCTGCTAGTTCCAAAGTTTGGGGCAAGTTATCCTCATTTATACTTTTATTAACCTGAAAGAATTTGGGACGTCAAATTATTTTCTTATACTGCTTTTAATACTCTGTATAAATTAAAAATGGCAGTTGTTGAGAATTGTAATACTTGGCCAATTTTGCAATCATGCATATGCTACAACTAATCACTCTTTGGAACTGGCAATGCATCCATGCATACAGTAAATGATAATTGTGTCTGGTGATAATCCAACTATATTTTATTATATGTACAGTATTACCACCAAAAATTTCTAGGGGAAGACATTTTGGCTACATTTATTTCTTGTTTGGCAAAGATATTATAATGTTTTATGAATGTTTAAGACAAAAGCAATATAAAAGAAATTATTCCCATGCTCAAGCCAAAGCAGCTCACATTAAGAATTCAAATTTTCAATTTAAAAATCATTCCAAAGTCAGAAAAAATAGCAATCAAACAGATCAACCATTAGAACTTCTTTAACAGCCTAGCTCAAACATCTCATAACAGGCATGTTGCCTTGAGTTGACCAAATATATAGATACATGAAAGGAAAAGGTGGGATAAAATAATATCTGGACAATACCAGTTGAATTCAAGCCATGAAATCAAGGGGGGTGGGGGGGAAATCGCCAATTGTGAAAGAAAGTTCTCATTCTGGAATAGTATTCATATATAAAACACTTGTTTTAAACATAGTGAATTATCTTCTATAAATAGGAGAAGGAAGAACTGCATAAAGTTCACAATGCTTCTGAAATATTGAGTTCTACAGCAGAAACAAAATGGATACTTAGTAAGGTATAACAACTTGTTAGGTATAGGTATCCTGTAATCAAAGTTTTGAATGCAAATTATTTTCTTGGATATATACTGTACTCAAGTTTTAAAACTAAAATGTGAATTGGATTCAAGAAGTATGTTCAATCATAAGCCCATATCAAAATATAAAGATAAACACACTATCGTTAATCTTAACCAGTAGAGCCTGTTTAATATTCTAATCAAGGAATAGAAACAGACACACAGCATAAACATCTAGTATGAGTGATGCAGCATTTGTTGGACTTCATTCAAAACTATGCACAGAAGAAATGCTTCAACTTGCAGGCCACAAAGTGAGTGATGCCAAGTGCAGTTTTCTGACACACATCTCCACTTTATCACTACAGAAAACACATCTCCTTGACACTTGAGTTTTGTCTGAAAGACAAGCATCCTCATTACTACTTGATATAAATCAGGCTGGCACAATACATGTCCCACCAAACAGCCTTGTGTGGCCTGCCAGTATTTTTTAAAAAGTCAATAAAGTCATTGCTGCCGCTGCCACCTTAAAAACTCTCTGCTGAGCCTCTCCAAGTCTCTATGCCTCACTACCAGCTTGCTAAACAGTTGATCAGAGCCCCAAGTGTTACTTTGTGGACTCATGATTATAGAATTCTAGAACACGTGTATCTTCTAAAATAACTGGAAATTTTTTGGCACATTTATTTATTTTTTAAATTTTCAACCTACTTAATGTTTTGATATTATTATACAGCATAATTTTAGAGTGTTAACTAAAAAAATCAGAATGATTAAAATATTCTATCACACTTCCTATCAACAATGGTATTTACCTGAAAAAAAGACTGCTTTGACATCCCTGGATGGGATTGTTTCTGAAAAGACAAATTTACAAATATCCATAAAAATGACAACTTGGTAAGTTGTGTTTCTTTATTAGCTGATCAAAAAGCATGGGGAAAAGTATGCTTAGTAAACCAAATGGATGTAGTACTAGTAAACAAACTTTAAGTGCATTTTATTTTGAAATTCACAAATTTGCTGGATACAGGAAACAACCTTCTTTGCTGCAAAGAATGTGACATGTTTATTGTCTTCTAAAGGACAAAAAGAAGTGCTTTTCTACTTTTCTACACCTTACAACCACTAAGAATGTCTCTAGAGTTTAGCATAGCCCTCCTGATCTTAGAACTGAAAAAAAAGTCAGGAGTAAACCTAGACCAGTGTTTCTCAACATTAGTAACTTAGATGTGTGAACACCCTAGTTCACAGGTGTCAAACTCAATTGCGTCACATGAAGTCACATGATGTATCACGACGGTTTTTGCCTTTGCGGAGCCAGGGTGGCCGTGGCCTGTGTGTAATGCATCCAGTCTGACACCGGTGCCCTAGTTGGCTAGTATTTGAAATACACACATTCCAAAGTTGCCAAGTTTGAGAAACACTGGTCTAGTCCTGGTGCTTAGCTTCAGAATGCTAACAGCTCCAAAGCTCAGTTCAAGAGATCTTGCCCCTCCCCAATAGAAGAAAGAGTCAGTTGTAGTTGCAACAACTCAGGCTAAATAGCAAGGCAAGCCTAATGCATTCATCCATGTTGTGGTAATGGCAAAGTAGTATTCAAGCTCAAATACTTAGGAGAATTCATTTCCAAATATACTATATACTATATTTTCCTGTGCTCAAAATCTGGTTAACTGTGTTAACACATGAGGTATGGACATATTTACATACAACAGCCAAAGAGAAAAGGTTTAAACAAATCCTTTTGATCTAAAGGGAGAAATGCATATGTATGACAGTAAATTTTGGTACATATTGAGTAGATGTCTTACATAATATGATGTTTACATAATCTGCAATACAGAACCTATACAAGCCACAATAAATGGTTCAGAGTAAGACTCTGTGAAGGAAGGAAGATGTGCTCTATCCTGATACCAATAACCCAGAAGATTTTCATGTCACCCACTGAAGTAAAAAGTCATACCTCTAGTTGCACTACATTATAATCACTTTCTTATTCTCACTACCACCATAGTTCTCTCTCCTATCGACAACATCAGCATGATGGATTTCAAATCTTTCCTACAGGGAATTTTTGAAGTTGCTTGTAAACTGAAATCATCACCTCTGAATTTCAAATAGAAGCTAAAGAAATTTTGGGCAATTAGCAGATTTCTGCATTTAACAGCAAAACAGCTTTTTGGCTGATAGCCTTGCTTAATACAAAATAACCAATCAGGCCTAATGAATATGAGTTCCCTTTTACCATCAAATAAGGAATTTTCCTCATCAGAGGTTCAACATTAACAGAGCAATAACATTAAATTTACTGGAAAAATCTGGACTAAATAAGAACTCTAGAATTACATACTACATAGTAACATTGCTGTTTATATTAAATGGCAATATGATGTGCATGGTGCCCAATGCACACTTCTGCAGATGTTGCCACATCAACCCCCACTAACCTGAAGCATAATGAGGGATTCTGGGAGATGTAGCTCAACTATATTAGGTTGGCCATATATTCTGCATCCATAAAATACATACTGTGGAAACATTTGTAGAGCAAAGCTTAACTCTTGATTTAAATCATTTAGCTCAGTCCTTTTACATTGCCATGTCCTGGTGTACAGTAATCATCCCAGTATCTCTCAACCCAGTGTATGAAAACTGGTGTCAGAGCAAACCAATGTGGAAAAGCGAAGATATTAAGACAGTTCAGCAACATTCAGAAATTTTAGTCACCATAATTATTTCCTAATATTTTGGATGACTATTCATTAGTAGACTAAAAGTATCAATACAAATATATTTACACTCACACAAAGACAGAATATTTAGATATAAAGGGACTTAAATTGCCAGAACATTTGCCAACTGATATAAAACATCAATCTGACACCACTGATATTTTATTTCTTAAGATCCATTTTTTCTTGGTTTTTTTCCCTAACTTTTAAATCTAAAGAAATTTCAACAAGCACAGAGCACCCATTAACACATCCCAGGGGAATTCTTTTTCGCTTCATGTGAAAAGGCACTTTAAAATGTCAACATAAAAAGGTGAATAGTAGGCTAGATAATTATCCAGATACTGTATTGAAATGAGAGTTCAGCAAAATAAAAAAGATGATTGAGATCATATGGAAAAGCAAGATTTCCCCCTCCCCCACAGCAATTTTCTCTCTTTGCCAAAGCAAAGTTCTATTTTTTTCTTAAATGTGGCAAAGCTTCCTTGTAAACCAATTTTTAGCAGGGCAGTGGCTGTCTCTCTAATAGTGTCTCCTCATCCTAGCACATTTCCCATGCATCTACATTAAGCAAATCAAAACTTTGGCAGTCAAATCAATCTGGGTTCACACAGACCCATAGATTATACAGTGCAGCTAGCAATTCCAAGGAGTAGTCCAATGAGCTGCCATAAATGTCTTTCTTTTACACAAAGCAATTCTATTGCATAATAGTCACGGTTATGTCTCATGTTCACAGAGACAAAGAAAAGCTGTGTTAAGTATTGTGGAAGATGTGCAGTTGGTTTGGTCTGCAACATTTGCGTACAGTGGAACAGATACAGTCATGAAGGGAAATGTACTCTATTAGCAGATATTGCTCTTTTGAAAGACAGCAGAGCAGTTGTCCTATGCCAACTTTCCACAAACGGACATTCTTTGGATGTGCTGGATTCCACTGCCCATCATTTTCAGCCATACGTCTTTGGGAATGATGGGCATGGAAATAATTGTCTGGATATACATCCATTTTATGGGGCAGGGGTTACCTCTGAGTCAGTTTTTGATTCTGGGTGACTGCCTGGATGAGTCCCTGTGATTTTCTTGGCAAGGTTTTTTGGAAGTGGTTTGCCATTGTCTCCTTCCTAGGGCTGAGAGAGAGTGACTGGCCTAAAGTCACCCAGCTGGCTTCATCCCTAAGATAGAATAAACAGTCTCCCAGTTTCTAGCCTGATGCCACAAAAAGTCAATAGTTTTGCTGAAAAAGTTAGGATTTAGAAATTTCTAATTTCACTCAAGAAAAGAACCAGATACACATCAGATCCTGAAGCCTTTGAATGATGTAATGTACAGCTGTAAAACCCTCAAAGACTAATTTTTTCAAGGAAGTAAGGATAGCACATGCTACTGGTTCAAAATTACATGGGAACATGTAAAATATTAATATCAAAAGTATTTTCATTTTTCTATGTACAAAATGTAAACAATCAGGATCATTAGTACAATATGATTAGTTAGCACCTAGCCAATTTTGTTTAATAGCAACAGTAGTGATACATCAACTGTGATTTCCTTTTTTCCATATAAAAAAGCAATGCTAAATAGAATAATTTAGTCTCCAGCTGTAAAGCATACTGTGTGTGTGTACACATATGCCACACACTACTATTACTGCTAGCAAAGCCAGAGACTTTTAAACCATTAACTATCCAAGATCTATTACAGAACAACTGATATCCGAGGCACCATTTCCTATGAATTGAGTGATTTCTTTTCTCCAAATTCATATTAAAAGAATCACAACATTGCTCAGGGCAAAATGATATACAGACTCAACAATTTATACAACTAGGTCTCAGAAGATTTTTATGGCAAGCAGCTCTACAGCTCATGAGCCTTAATGAAGAGAAAACTTTGCACATTCTCATTTTAAAATGATCTTGCATGTATTTTGAGGGAAGAAAATGAAACACCAAGACTGAATTGCTATCATAAATGAAACAGAAGCCTGGTTTAGTTCTGTTTCTAGTTTTCACAGGTACTGTAGAAGAGATGCATATCTTGAGTAATGATCAAATGATTTCATACTCACTAAGCTTACATGTGCAAATAAATTTTGGTAATACATTGTATGAACTACAGCAACAGTCATTAAAGCCAACCAATAATATCTGTGGCTTATTCGATGCTGGGTTATTTTAGGTCAAAAAGTAACTCAAAGAAGGGAAGTCATTATGAAAGAAAGGAAGTAGGTTCACGCTAGCCCAGATACACAATACAGAGCTGAACAGTTTCTTTCTTTAGAAATACAGATTGCACAATAAGTTATTTTCAGCTGCAAAAATATAGTCCAGTTGATGTTAAAGTTACTTTCTTATTTATTTTTAATTACTGCACTTTCTCCCTTTTCCCATTATTCCACAGCACACCCTGTGACGACATCGTGCCCCCACCCAAGAGTCCGTGGACCATAGGTTGAGAACCACTGGTCTCTATACATCTAGAATTCAATTGTCAATTAACCACTAGTTTTCACATCTCTCCTCAGGCAACTTCTTTCAAGGATCCTTAATGGAAACATTTCTTACAACTAGCCTTGACTTACGACTGTAAGGAAGCCTACCCATCATAGTTATAAGATGTGACGGTCATAAAATGTATTGGTCATGTGATCAACATTTTACAAACTATTTTGTGGTAGTTGTTAAGTGAACACCAGGGACATTAAGTGCTGGTTTTCAGCAAAGCCATCGTAAAGTCCAGTCACGTGACTGCAGGGGGGTAGGACCATCAGAACTTTGAATCTGGGTTGTAAGTAGTGCCAAGGTAGGTCTGTCATAAATTCAAACGGTCACTAAGCAACCGGTTGTAAGTTGAGGAATTCTCTTTCAAAAGACAATGCTCTCCTTTGGCAGGAAGAATTGAGATGGTTAGAGTCATACTTTACACTGGCGTTTAGAAAAGCTGCAGTAGAAAAAGAAATTACATTGGCCTTCTCAAACATTATGTAAAAAGTTCAGGTAGTCCTCGACTTACGATCATAACTGACCCCAAAATTTCTCTTGCTAAGTGAGACAGTTGTTACTTGAATTTTGTCCCATTTTACGACCTTTCATGCTACAGTTGTTAAGTGAATCACTGCAGTTGTTAAGTTAGTAATATATTTGTTTAACCTTTACAGTAAATCTGGCCTCCCCTTATGACAAGGTCGCAAAAGGGGATCCCATGACCCGAAGGCACTGCAACCATTGTAAATAAAAGCCAGTTGCCAAGCATCTGAATTTTGATCATGTGACCATGGGGATGTTACAATGCTTGTATGAAAAATAGTGGTAAGTCACTTTTTTCAGTGCCGTTGTAACTTCAAATGGTCACTAAATGAAAGGTTTTAAATCGAGAGCTACCTGTAGATGTCTTCCTTCAATTTTTCTCAAATGCTAGAGATGTCAATGGTGACAGCTTATTAAGGATTCCATCAAGTTGAACTTGGCTGCTGACTACATGAACACAGATGTGTTATATATTTGAGATGGGCAGCTATATAAATGTGATAAATAAGTGAATAAATAAATAAAGTACCATTTCCAGTTTGTTGTTGGGAAGCCACTGTTGTTGTCACTGTCTTGGTTGGGGACATTTTTGTTTTCCCAGTCTAACCTGCATCCTTGGAATTTCCCTGTCATCTCCAATTGAATTACTAATCGGCTCTGATCCTTTTTAGCTTTTGAGATCAGCCAAGGGTGGCCATGGTGGTATCATTTACTAAGCCATCCAGCTATAAAGGAAGCCGAATTTATAGGACCTAAAAGCTTTTTATTGGCCATCATATTTTTAATTCCATCTTCATCAGCATCTCAGACCCAGGAAGATGTTCTATACTTTATGCAAAAAAAGTATTTCCTACAAATGTTTGTAGAAATCGCACTATTAAGAGTAGTAGATAGATATTATATATATATATATGTATATATATATATACATATAAAAGCACAAGCACACCATTCTGTACATACTGCACAATACTTTCAAACCTTTTTCTTCTATGCAGTCTGCAATTGAGAGTCTCTTATTCAAGGCTTATCCGCCATAAATAAAATTTCAGAAGAAGAAGAGATGCTCTTTAATGGTAAAAATCCCCTACTCCTTTTGACAGTTACTATAAATATACATATCTAGAAAGAAGACAACTACCAGAAGAGGCCTTTTTTTAAAAAAAGAGCTCTGAATGGAAAGTGGATTGGAGATTATTTTTTTCCCCAAGCTTTCATCTTAGCAATCTTATTAGACTCTACATAAATACAAAACTGGCAGAAAAGCAATGAAGATGGCTATCCATTTATTACAGCAAGAAATTGCAGAAAATATGCAAGCCGTTACAAACAGAGGCAAAGAGCTAGCCATATTGCTGTAGTATTGCCTTTTCAGTTAAGCAGTATAGTCTATTAAAAATTACCCAGAACGCCACCCGCTGTTTACACTTACATTCACCTATCAGAGGTTTTATTTTTACAGCTCTTCTGGAGGGGCTGATGAACAATGAGCAATGCCTGGGGCCAAAAAGGCTTCCCCATTATGAAAATCCGGCATCTGGTATTGTGTGCCAACACATGGTGTGTCATTCTTCCCCCCTCCCCCTCCTTTTAGCTTGGCTGGGATTCATGTCCTGACCAATAGCACTAGGACTGAATTGCTGCAGATCTCTAAAGCAGCAAGACTGCCTGCCGAGAGGCAGCAGGGGGCGAAGAAGGGACTGAAATGCCACTATAACCACAAAGGGTTGTTGAGAAAGGGGGTGTCTTTGGTCAGAGAAGGAAGGGATACAACAGGCTACTAATGATTGTTTTGAGAAAAAGAGTTGCCATTATAATGGACTGTTTCAAGGAAGTGCCAGGCTGTTTATATAAGGAAATTATCTACCCTGAAAATTAGATTGCCTTAAATCAAACTTGGTAGACAAACAGATTTTGAAGAGATTATAGCTTTTAACTGACCATTTAGGCTTTCAGATTACACACGACTCCTCAACAAGTCGAATGACAGTACAGATTTCAATTAAGGAACAGGCTCAAGAAGAGGCATGGGGAGCAGAATATCAATAAAGGAGAATATTTGTAATTTAAGGTGCGGCGCATGCACAGGAGGGCCAAGGCGTGTGCATGGGGATGCACGTTCATGCATGGGGACATAAGCACATGGACGGGGTGGCGGTGTTTGCATTGCATTTTGGGGGTTCAGGCATGCAGGCGCGTGTGCTTTACACACTTGGCACCAAAAAGGTTAACCATCACTGGTGTAATCTAATAGATTCATCTTTCCTGCGGGGGAAGGGGAAGGCATCAAAGAATCTCATGGTTACCAGGACATAATCTGATCCTGACCACAAAGGGGACCACAGCTCCCCAAATTCCGGTCCGCTTCGCCACTGCTTTGTCAAGAAAACTAGATCAGGTGTATACTGTGTTGGGGATATGCTCTGAGCCATCACAATGATCCCGAACTTCTGAGCCACCTCAGACCCATTCCCAAGGAAGGCAGATTGAAATCCACAGCCTAGAGAATGACATCACCAACCCTGAAATGGAGTCAAAGAGGTCAGACAAGGAGATTACCATGCAGCAAGGAGGAGGAGTTCATATCGCTCCTATATTCATAAAATCTGTCCCTATATGTACTACCGGGGGAGGGATTCTACTGGTTCAGACCAGTTGGGATGAACCGGTAGCTTCGACGATCTGCTGGGAGCGAACTGGTTCGCTTCGACGATCAGATGGGCCCATCCACCTGCACTATTTTCCTATCTTTATTTTCTCTGCTGATTCGCGCGGTAGAGGGGATTGCCGCATGAATCAGCTGTGTTACACCTGCAAAGAAACCAGTAAGTGAAGAGTTCTTCAAACTGTGCATGCGTGCATAGTGCATGTTGGGCACTATGCGAAGCGCAGGCACAAATTGCACAATCACCGAACCGGTTATTAAACCACTACAGGTCACAAAGTGAGCCCTGGGAAATTTGGTGTACTTTAAAAACCTAGAAATACAACACATAAATAATGACACAATTTTATAGTGACCGATAACTTGTCCCTGGACTTGGAATATTTATAGCACAATTAACTTCTGGAGATATCTGGAATGTTAATATAAACATACAACTGATGTAATCTTGAAAATGCTAGCAACAAAGTATAAAAGGAAAATACTATCAATGTGAAAACATTAACAAAGCTAAAAGATGTTACATTACACTTTAAAATTGTAAGAACTGTTGCACATTAAACACATTACTGGAATAAGGATAATGGCCTCTTTTTGGACAAATAACACAGCGTGTCTGCAGTCGATTGTAAGGGTGAATCAGCCCAAATTTTGTGCACATGACTGCAGGGGCACTGCAGCAGCTATAACTTCGAAACAGTAAATAGCTTTTGAGTGGTCGTTTGTAACTTCAACCTGTCATAAGTCAAGGACTACCTGTAAACTAAACATTTGATTTGGGGGGAGTTGTCCAGAAACTACACTGTTACATGTTTCATGTAAGAATTAGGGCAGGGTCACAGACAATTAAAAATGCCCTAAAGCACAGGTAGCAGGACATTTTGGTACACTTTACCATTTACCATTACCATTTATTAAATTTCTATACCACCCTTCTCCCTTCCGGGACTTGAAAAGGAGCGGGACAGTTCAGTTCCAATTCCAAAAAGAAGCAGGGGCTAATGAGATAGGAAGGTGGGGTGCAAAGATTCTCTGAATTCCATATTCCTAAATACTTTATGTTAAGCATATGCCTACAGAGAATGCCTTTACCTTTATGTGACTCTGTTTACCAGTCAGAATATATTTGACAGTCTCCTAGGAGAATTATGAAGCTAGACTAATTAATGGCTAAAAAGCACCTAGAAGCAACTTGGGAATAAAGGTAATATCTGGAGAGAAGGTATTCTTAGGATGATAGTTTCCATTTTAAACTCTAACAACAATGCTGAACAGTAAGAAAGAAAAAGCATAATCGACAGTATAACAATAGCAAAGTAAACAACACATTTTATTAACTACCTCTAAATCTCCACACAGTAAAAAATTACACTTTCTGAAAGTGTAATAAATAGGCAAAATGCGAAGCTAACTTGGTTCACTAAAGTGCAAAGAGAGAAACACATTTTAATTTATAGGCATAAATGTACCTAGGCATTTGTACCCTTAATGTACCCTTAACACAGCAGATGCTATTGTGAAATTATATACTCTTATAAAAAAAAGTAAAAGGTAAGGGAATCCCTGCAGATTTTACTCCGCAAGTCATTGCCGACTATAGGGGGAGGTGCTCATCTCTGTTTCACGGCCTTTGAGCCAGTGCTGTATGAAGATATTTCCATGGTCATGGGGCCAGCATGATATCACAGAGAACAGTTACCTTCCCACCATAGTGGTACCTATTTATCTACTCGTATTTGCATGCTTTCGAACTGCTAGGTTGACAGGAGCTGGAGTAAGAATGGAAACTCATCCCATCACATGACACTCAGGTCTTGAACCTAGGCCAATGGCTCTCCAGCTGACAATCCCTGTGTCTGAGCCACTGCACCTCCCTCATATGCCCCTATAACATAGCCATTTAACTAGAAGTCAGGTTAGGGTTTTATTTTTCAGAAAATGTGTGAAGAGGAAAGGAACAAAACTGACTTATGCTATAGTACTTTCTGTTCCTCATCAGCACATTTTTCTACAAAGGCTGGCCTGCAATGAAAAGGTAAAGATTGAAATACTTTATGTGAATACAGATTCTATACATACTGCCTTGCACCTAATATAGGAATGGGGCTACACAGTTTCAAAAGAATAAGTAGAATATAAGCATGTATCTTATAATTGTATAAGTAAAGCACTAATTCATTCATTCATTTCATTCTTGAAAGCATCCTTTCAGCTGATATTTTCCATTTCTAAGAATTGCAAACAGTCTTGAATTTACCGTCCAGTAGAATCTATTTGCCTCATTTCATTTCCCCACCCCTCTCAATTTCTATAATATTTATACTTTCTTTAATCTTGAAACAAGTTACTTAATCATTTCCCTTGACAGCCACCAATTGATTTTGATTTCTGTTTGTTTCACTTACTGAGCAACATGTTTAAAGCAGCTAGGTCTAATTATGAACTTCAAATTGCTTTTGTTCCTGAGAAAATATAGTATTACTACTGCATTTTTAAAGAAATCACTGAAGTATTTCCAATTTAAGGGTCCTTCTCTGCATGTTAAAATATAAGTAACCATAAAATATTGTTATGAACCGACTGGATTGCACAATTACTTTTCATGAATCTTCCAAACTTAGATAAAAGTTTTCTCTTACCCCCATGTTGTCCTGGCCAGAGAAAAATGACTCAGTAAAGATATAATGTCTTCAAACTCGGAAATAACACCAAATTTTGTTTTAGTGTATGAGACTTACGTTTGGATGTACCCACCTTCATTCAGCAACTATTAAAAAACTGAATAAGTTCATTCTGTTTTCACATAACTGCCTTTGCTATTTTCAATCTCAGCAACATTGGGGTTAATATTAAAAAGGAAACACAAATCATCTTCATCCCAGGTTAATGAACCAGCTTTGCTTCCTGATGCCATTTATTATATGAATTTATATGGCTGCTCAATCTGTACCTGCAACTCACAGCAGTTGATTTAAGAAAAAAATCCAGTAAAGTTGAAACAAATAGTAGAGAATAATGTAATATTTATATATGGTAATAATATAGATATAAATTGCACTCCAGGCCCATAACGAACAGGCCCACCTGACATCCTCCACTCATGCTCAGGTTTTTAATACATTACAAAAAGCAAGCTGGGTTGGTATAGGGGGTTGGACTAGAAGATCTCCAAGGTCCCTTACAACTCTACTATTCTAAATTTCAGGAACTATGCTGTTTCAGAGGGCAGGTACCACAACATACTTCCTGGGCCCCTCTAGGGAGCATTGTGTGCAACTCAGAGTGTGCCCACCTCGACAGATCTGGCGAGATATACAAAAATAATTTGAAATAACCTCCCTATGACCTGTGCAGAATGCACTGCAGTAGCCAAACTGACAGGTGAGCAAGGTAGTAAGCAAAGCATGACGGTGAGTAACATCTACCGATTATGACTTCATTTCACTTATGCATCACTTCATCAGTCTGGGATAGATACCAGCTGAATGTTCATAGCATATTGATGATATCTAATCCTATGCTAGTGGAATTGGCCACATGTCATACCCTAATCTTAGTCCCATACTGTAACTTTGTGTGAAAGTTAAACAGGAGAAGGGGGAGTGTAGAGCCCTGAGAGACTCTATAAAACAGGGGCCTGGGGCTGGATCTCTGTCCACATCAATATTTATAGAAGGAGGAAACCCACTGTAACACTGACCTCCCCCCTCCTAAATCCCCAGACCCTGTTCAGAAGAATATCATGATCAATGTTACCAAAATCTGAGAGATCAACCAGGAGGGATGCATCATGCTCCCACCAAAGATCATTAATGCAGTCTGAGTACAGGTCAATTTATAACTACAATTAAGCCCAACATTTCTATTTCTAAGTGAAACATTTAATTGAGTTTTGACTCATTTTATGACCTTTCTTGCCATAGGAATCACTGCAGTTGTTAAGTAGCTAACACTGGCATTCCCATTGACTTTGCTTATCAGAAGATCGCCAAAGGGGATCACATGGCCCCGGGACAGTGCAATGGTCATAAATATGAGTCAGTTGCCAAGCATCTAAATTTTGATCACCTGACCATGGGGATGCTGCAACAGTCATAAGTGTAAAAAAAGGTCATGTCATTTTTTCAGTGCCATTATAACTTTGAATGATCACTAAATGATCTGTTGTAACTTGAGAACTACTTATACTATGCCTAGGTCTGAAACCCTATTGAAACGAGCCCTTATAGTTCTCACTAACCACAATTTGTCTACATTTGAATATGTGGAACATAGCTACCAGATTTCCTTGATTTTGAACACCAAATGCTTGTTCTCCTTATTTTTCATCCAACCCTAAAGCCTGACTGCTATCTTTTTGGCCAGCTTCTTCAGAAGCAAAATAAGTTCACTTCTTGGTTTTCTTCCCATAAACATCTATGACAGTCCCCAGTGGTTTTTTCATGAAAAGAGCTTTCACAGAGAGCGCAGCAGCCTTTAACTTTGCAGCAACAATAAAACAGATACAAGGCTCACATATGAGATCAACTTAGAAAGAAGAGGAACTGTCGTCTATTTTGTCATGTTCTAAAGAGCAGCTGATGCAATACTTCAATCTCTCTTAATTTGTCAACAAATTAAAAAAACCAGAAGAAATTTTGTGTATTATTTACAGTTTGTTTTCATTTTACTTCCCCTCATTCAATGCCTTAAATAATGACTTATAGATACCGTGACTAATCCGTCTGCAGTTTATCCATACGCCCCAACTCCCACACTTAGGAGTCTCATATACTCATGCCATCTTGCTGCCATAAACCAGTATATTTTTATATCACCCTGTAAAATTGGCTGCATTATTTATATGATCCAAAAGTACAACTGTGCTCACTTATTCTTTGTAAATATTCTTCAGTACAATATAAGCTTTTGGAGGAAGTGTGAAATTCTTTCACAAAAGTCTGAGGTATTCCTGGCATGTCAGGGAAAGGATGGGAAATATTCATATGCCATACTAAGAGGAGAGGGTCATTTTATCTATTACATTTCTCCATATTCAAGTTAGCTATGTCTAAATGTTTTTTAAAAAAATATGAAATCTGAGAAGCCACAATCCAGAAACTACTTGTGAGTAAATGGTTTCAGGACAGCCAAAATCTTGAAGCAAAAAAATAAAAATAAAAAATATACGAAGAGCCAAGAATGGGGCTCTTATTTTCCAAACAATTTGCTAAATTAGGAAAAGTTAAGATGAGAGCTTAAAGACAAAAACATGCTTACTGTAACATAGCTTGGATTCTAAGGAAAAAAATATTTGCCTGGGCTTCTTATTTCACCTCTTCTTTATTTGTCAGAACAGAGGAGAACATATTTCTGGCAATAAGAATGTTTAAATGTTTCAGTAGCAGCTGTGCAAATGTACACAGAATTGACTGTAATAATATGTGGAGCTAGCCACAGTTTTCATTCTACTTAAAGCAAGGGGATGCTTCCTGCCAACAGTAGCTCTAACTCAATTTATGATGCAATAACATTCAGTGTTACACCTATTTTTAGAACTCACACCCAGAGACACATCACACACTTGTGAAACAAGGAAAAGTCTCCTAGAGGCACCATTTGCAATAGAATTGAAGCAACCTCAGTTTGTAGTGCCTTTTAAAAAAAAGTGAAGTAGAAATGACACTGATAGGAAGAGAACAGTCAAGGTTCTTGGAAATCAGCTGCTCTATACATTTTAACCACTAAGTGTAGAATCCCCAAGCATCAATGTAAAATAAAACACGCTGAAAAGACAAAAACATATGGATGTTCCAAGTGTTGGTTCTTATTCTGCTTTCAGCCATTAAACAGCAATAGGCAAAACATGGCTCCAAAAATACAGGTAGTAAATCCTCGACTTATGACCACAATCGAGCCCCAAATTGCTGTTGCTAAGTGAGACATTTGTTAAATGAGTTTTGTCCCATTTTACGACCTCACTTGGCACAGTTCTTAAGTGAATCACTGTTAAATCAGTAACATGGTTGTTAAGTACATCTGCCTTCCCCATTGATGCTGTCTGTCAGAAGGTTGCAAAAGGAGATCACATGACACTGGGACACTGCAACCATCATAAATATGAGTCAGTTGACAAGCATCCAAAATTTGATCATGTGACCATGAGGATGCAGCAATGGTCGTTAAGTCTGAAAAATGGTCATAAATCACTTTTTTCAGTGCTGTTGTAACTTCGAATGGTCACTAAATGAACTGCTGTAAGTCGAGGACTACCTGTATTGTTCACTGAAATCACACAACATTGTTGTGTTACACAAGTCTCAATGGGAGACCTGCTGTTATTTTATTTCTAGAGAGGAAGCATACATTGCCTTTCCTATAAACAATGAAGGTGGTCGTGATTTCCCTATGGGAAGCTTATGAAAGTTGGGCAAAGCTTCAAAATTTGGATAATTCTTAGAATTAGGAAAATATTTTTCCATAGCTTCTGCAACCAACAAGTGGCCTCTGAAGGCTAGACTGGACAATTTGCTCATCTATCTCAGCATCTTCTATAATGGGAAGGCGACTTGGTGCCCTTTTGGGGCACAACTGTTTACTGCAATCAGAAGAAGTGTAGGCCAGGAATTGTAGGCACTGCCCTGAGCAAAATTTGGGAGGCTCAGCGCACGCACACACACAAATATACTGCTGAGTTATGGTTCTCTCCCCAAAAATCATCCATTCAGTTCAAATTTTCAGAACTTAAGTATACCCTGATTTGTAGATTTCAGCTCTTAAGAATTCCCAGAATCAGGAATTTTTAAAAAACACCACCACTCCACTTGCAGGACAACTAGTTGATGAAAGCTGATTTAGTTGATGTTATACCGCCAAACAACAACAAAAAGACACTAGGTTAAAGACACATTGTTAAAACTTTACTTCAAAATTAACACTACCATACCTCTTAGAGAGCTTTTACTTTACAACTGAATATTCACATTTTATCCTTTCTAGCAAAGAAATTAATCCTTGGTGATTTCCATGTCAACATAATTACAAGTTGCAATTAAAACACAATATCTGTGGAGCACACAATTCTTTTTCCTGTAAGACAATGTATTGGATCTTCAAATGCATAGGGACATATTCTAGGGAATTTTTTTTCAGGCAGATAAGTACAGAGAACCCAAGAGTGCCATCTCATGAAAACTAACAGCTTGTTACATAGGTAAATGTCATCTATGATTGCCAACAGGCTGCACTGTAATTAGCTTATAACTATGATCTACCTTTGGAATCCAGGAGGGAAAAAATGTTATGCTGGGAGTTGAAATCCATGCAGTGCTCTGTCTAAGATATTTAAGTAGATTTACTCCATTGACTCCAAATAGAAGAAAAGTAATGTTTATGATTTCTGCATTTTAGCAAATCAAATTAGGAGTAGTTTAAGTATAACAGGAATCCAACATTTCCTACGTATGAAACCTTTTTAATATTAGTGCTTATCATGAAAACTTGGAAGGATGCATCAATTTAATGAAGTCCTAAAACTTTTTAATGTATTTGCTTAATAAATCTATTTGGCCATCCATCTCATGGAATGTTACTCTGGGTGGCCCAACAAGCAAAGTCAATGGAGAAGCCTGCAGAACTCATGCTTTCTTTTCCTGCAGTCTACTTTCATTTTCGTTTTTTTTTCACTTCTCTTCCATATCCATTTTATCCAAGTTCCCTTTGATATTATCAAAAAGTAAAACTTCTTACCACCATTATAACATTAATTTCTACTTATTGTGGTGACTATGACTCTTTGTTCTTATTAACAATTGCAATTTCTCTGAAAACATTTATAATAATTCTCAAAATCATTAAGCTATGCTAGGATCCATAACTTCAATGTTGTTCACATCTCACATCATGAAATGTTGACACAGATACATAAAAATAGTTGCTGATAAATTCTACATCACCAAATTAAAAGGAGCTGAAAACAATGAACTTAAAAGCTGTTCTCCCACTTCAATAATGTCACCAAGTGAGGAAGCAAGACTGGCTTCTTTCTTAAGATTGTTTTACTTACTTTTATAAATATTGCCATTCCCTATCATAAAAAATATTAAACATAAACCACTAAAACAGATAAAACCAAATAAAACCAGCCTCCCCTTTCACTTCAAAAGCCACTTCAGAGGCTCTTTCAATCTTCAGCTCATAGTGATGCGAATTTACTAGTAAATAGAGATAATTGGCTGGGATAGAGATAGCTGGGTTTACACAAAATTTTGATTCTGATGTATGCACTCTGCAACTGCCTTAGTATTTAATAAAAACTCAGTCAATTATGATTTCAGAACAATTGTCATTGTTTCTCTTTGATATTGGGTGTATTCAAATTTGTCTGAAAATATCCAAATAGGAATTAAAACCAGCAACATTCATTTTCGAATACAGCATGTGGATATATTCTTTTGATATATTCATAATTTTTATCAATCTCCTGAGGCTGCAGCAAATAAAAGATGGGAAAGTAATTGAAACCACAATACTTTAAATTATTCTTTCCTTTTAGTGAGGGATTTGTTGGCCTCTAGTGTTAATTGCCAAATTATCGCCATGACCGCTGGAAAACCTCTATAGAAGTCAGTGACTACAAAGGCAACATCTACAAAACCCTCATTCTGAAAAAGTTTTGCTGCAAAACAGAAAAAAAATGTTTACATCAGGATACCATTTTAAAGACAGGTTTAAAGCACATAGAAATGCAAAATTACCATTTTAAAGGACATAGAAATGCAAAGCAGCAGCAGTAGAGAAAAGACAAAATA
>JANHFK010009387.1:53131-72853 GCA_036250565.1 Sibynophis collaris | reverse complement strand
AGTAGAGAAAAGACAAAATAAGGATTAGAAGTTATTTGAACTATTGAACATTCTTGAGAGTAGTCTTTTAAGGAATGTTTTTCATTTAGTTATTTTGTTCCTTTCCCCCCAGAAAATGTCAGGACTGAGTGAAAGCAAAAGGAATCAGAGATTATTAGAGGAACACTGGGAGGGGGAGGGAGGCAGAGGAGAATACCAGCTCTCTGGAGAGTTTAGCATTCCATACTGTAGACTAGGACATTAATATAATACAACTACAGTGGCAGTAATCATACACATGCGCATTTGGAAGGAAGCTTGGCTTTTAAGTGAGTTTGCTCTACGTCACAATGCATATATTTTCCATTAAATAAGTAAAGGTCTACATACATGAGGAAATCTCAACAACAATAAAGCATACTGTAGTTCATATTACTGAAAATTAAAATCTCCCTACAGGAAGGGATTTGTAGAGTCTGCAAGAATTCCACTGGGAATCCAGGAAATCTCCATTTCAATGCATAACCAGCAGGGATACTACCTCTTTCCTTCAGCTGTGTATGTGGAATGGGGGTGGAGGAAGAAGGGACAGACAACAGCTTTTTGAAGAGGGATTCCTGCAGAAATATGCCTATGCTGCCATATTTCCAAATAAGATCCAAAAGCAACATTTCCCCCTTAAGAATGATTCAAACTGTATAAAAGGACAAACGCCTTCAAAATAAACCCTATAGCTTAGAGTCAATTATGTCATTTTCTCTTTTTTTTAAAAAAATGTGTAGTATTTCTGGTAACAATTCTTTACTAAAGCTTTTTCTTCTAGTCAATCTATCAAAAACATAGTTACATTTTTAAAATGTAATGATATTGTAATAGAATAACAACTAACAGTCAGGGTAAGCTACTTGCAACAGTCAGTTGCCAGTATATTAGCATATATTAGCTAATATTAGCATACAGCATTTTCAAATGGATTACCAAATGTAAAATATTCTTTCCTTGCAATTCCTCACATAAAAAAGTACCCTAATGAAATTAAAGACAGAATTCTGGGTAGCCTCTAGATCATGCTAAGCAGTAAAGTGTCACTAATCCTTCTTCTGCACGTCTTCTAGTTCACATCAAAGTGAGGGAAACAGGATTGTAACTCATCCTAACCTCAGTTACTATAGTCAATCTCACCAATTATATGTTGTTATACAGGAATATAAAGAAATATTTATTTCACCCATGTAGTCTTTTCATTAGAAGACATGGCAATTTAGTATTTGGTTTTAATGATACAACATTCCATTAAAACACCCCCCACCCCCCTCAAAAAGAGACAGTTCAATAAGCAGGCACAGAAAATGAATAAGATATATAATCTCCCCAGTAAAGCAAAAGCTTTTTGGAGTAGATGAAATAAAAATCAAGACAGTATAGCTTCCTTCACAGACAAAGAATCCCATAGTTGGGGAATGATGGTTAAAGTCATTCATTCCTGTCAACTGAGCCTACTTTGTAACTGGGATCCGGAGAAGCCTCAGTCTATCTGTTCCTACTGCATGAATAGATCTTTGCAGAAGAAGGTGGTCCCTAAGGCATCCTGGATTTAAGCTGTTTAAGGATTTAATGTAATTACTACTGCTCTAAATTGTATTTAGGGACAGATTGGTAATCAGTGAAGCTCCATAAGTGCTCACCAACATTTTTACTGCCAAAATCTGAACCAACCAAATTAGAATCTGTGAAGACTCTAGAAGTAACTTGCACAATGATCATTGCAGTAACCCAACAAAGACACAATCAACCAACTGACTGCTTCTACTATAGTCTAATCTGTCAACAGATTACAGATAGTCAAAGCAAGTATAATTTTTTAAAATTCATTAACAGTGTGAAGCCACTAGCAAAATAATTCTGCTCCTGGATAAGTGTTACTTCTTACAATAGTTATTAATGGCTACCAATTACTATATTTTTCAATTCTAACTACACTTGTTTTAGAAGCAATTCCTCTACTCCTGTGTGTCTATAAAAACTAATTAAATCTACCAGGCTAAGCAGCTAAGCGTGGATAAGGCTGACATGGTCTTGCATTGGATATTTGTTAAATTTGTATCTAGCTTTTTGTTCAGCATACAACCCACCCCCCAGCAACTCTCTGAAGGACATTAATCTGAGACACAATGATCACAATCCAAGATTATCTGCAATTGGTTCATATGGTGTAACTGTGAAAAAGCCCTCCTGAGTAGGATCATTTACTATAGAGTAATAACAGCTGAAGCCCTAAGAATTTAGTACCTGGATCCTGGGATGAGAGTAGAGACCAGGAAGGAAGAGATATTGAACTCCCCTTCCAGAGTATGGAGTATGTCATTTTCTCAGACTCCCACCAGATGTCTCATTGCCTGACATGACTATAATCCCATTTTCCCATGAAACCATCTATTCCGGTTTTCACCATTTCTCCAACTCAGAAAGCCCTCTGACCTCAAGCACAAAACCACAACCCAACCAGGTGACTTTGGGCTAACTCACCTATTTACCCTTACCATTTCAATCTCTAACCATCTACCTTACAAAAAAAGCCCAACGAAGTCCATATTCAATGTCATTGCTCGGTTCTTATACCGGGAAGAACTCCAGGGGATTTTGCATCAACGAGATCTAGTTTTTATAGTGCCTCAGACTACATCAGAAGGACCACTTTCAGCCTTAGAGAGCCTTAAAACAGGAACTGATAGAATAATCACAAAAGTAATCTATGATCAGTAAAATGGCAATAGCGCCATTTTTATAGTTATTTGCACCTGACAATTCCAGAGATAAGAGCATCATCCGTGTGCCAGCACCATCCAACTTGATCTTTCTTTTTCATTTGAGCCCAAGGTGATTGCAGAAGCCCAAAGCTAAGGCTTAAATGTAGTGATATAACCCAAATTTTCTTGGAGCTAGTTTTGTGCATGAATAAGTATAAATTGTGTCAAGGAGCATGTTTTAAACAGTTTCTGCTGAACACTAACTGCTCTTTTTCATGGCATATATGACATAAGTATATATTTCATTTATATCCATAATAGATTGGCTACAGCACCATTTGGGGACTCTCTAACCAATGAAGAAATTCCAGCTGATGCAAAATGTGGCAAGTGAGATTTTTTCCAAAGATTTTTCCCTACAGGTAGCTCTTGGCTTATATCCATTCATACAGCTATTGTTGAAAGTTGTAGTGGTGCTGAAAATAATGGGCGTACGAGCATTCCTTGAGGTTCCAGCTATCGCAGCACCCCTGTGATCACATGATTGCCATTTGTAACTTCAGAAGCTTTCTGAAACATCATGAGAATGGTGGTGGTGTTATTTGGAAAACAGCATGACTGGCCTTGGATAGAAGGCCTTACATGTCCAGCAGCTGTTTCAGAACAGAACAGAATAACAGAGTTGGAAGGGACCTGCATAGGGCCACATCAGGCATATCTCATCAGCATTGGGGAGACAATCAAAGTTATCTGGGTACGGCAGGACCTGCAGAGCACAGGGTGGCTGGTACTTTACTCTGTGGCAGTTGGGTAGCTGGTTGTGGTGTGGGTCTTGAAGTAGCATTCTCTAGCAGCACTGGGGCTGAAGTAAAGCCCCCTGAGCAGTAACAGCCAGAAAAGACTACTAAAAACCCTGGGCCTCCTCTTCAGTTCTAGAGATGCTGCCACCACCAAGGAATGTTGCTGTGCGGGAGTGGTGGTCAAGGGCAGAGAGGGAGGGGAGATAGATGCTTGGGGGAGCTGAAGAAGAGGCAGTTCCTTACTTTACTGAGACCAGGAAGGACCAAGTGAGGAATCATTTGGGTTGGGCTCGATTCTCACCTAATAACCAATGGGATTTGGTTGACAACAGCAATAGAGACTGCTGGGATTGCTGTTGGTCAGTGATGTAGACATGTGACTTTGCACTTTCCAACTGCATTGCTTAGTGATGGAAAGTCCAGCCCAATTACTGTTGTAACTTCGGAACTACCTGTACTGTAAAGCAGGGATCCCCAACCCCCAGTCCATTGACCGGCACTAGGTCATGGCATGCCAGAAACTGGTCCATGCAAACAAGCGAAGCTCCATCTGTCGCATGCAGGCAGCACACTAAACCCCTCCAGTCCGCGGAAAAGCCTCTCTCCACAGAACCAGTCCCTGGTACCCCAAAGATTGGGGTCCACTGCTGTAGAGGGTTCCATATCTGTGGATTCTACCATTTGATTTTTTTAAAAAGCAACCAGTATTATATGTAATTTGATTGTATCTCTCATTCTCAAAACAAAACTAGCTATTAAATTAATTCATGAAAGTCAAATAGTAAACAATATTTCTAAAAATTTAGCAATGAGGTTTTTTTAATGTCATGACTTGCCCCCATACATGAAAACTATTCATTCTAACAGCTCCTTATGCTACCAGGTCTATAAATATTAAAACAACATTAACGTAACTTAATTTTATTGGGGTAATCAGCAGGGTTTGATTATGAAGACTCTATTTAACTTCCAGTCCATCTTTGTCCCTAAGCAATTATTTAATTAATTCAATTCAATTCAATTTTGAGGCTGCCCTGCTCCCTTAACAACTTGGAGAAGCTTATAATGAAAATTAAAAAAAAAACATATAGAAAAGAAACCCATCGCCAACAGACGACAACATGCTACCAATAACAACCAAAGCCACAGGGATTCTGCAAACACTCTAACCCAAGGCCTAAGAGAACAATCAAGTTTTTAATGATTTTATGGATGTCATTAGAATGGAAACTGAATGTGTGTGTGTGTCATTGGAGAAAAATTTCACAACAGAGAAAGCACACAACATAAGGACAATCCCGCTAAATCTGACCAAAGGCCTATCTGGGTCAACATCCAGTTTCTCACAGTGACTAATTCATGCTTCTGGAAAACCACAAACAAGTATTTAACCTCCATCCTCAGTAATTTGTTTTCAATGTTGCATTTGCCTCTGATGTCTAGCTAGACATCAAAACTCATCACTGTGATAGATCTATTCTGCCATGAATTTGTCACATCCATCACTGAAATAATCAGAACTAGCAGCCATCAGATCTTGGGGCACCACATAAAGCAAGTGTGATGTGGTCATGGCAAAATCTAAATAAGTGTAGCAGGATTTGCTCAGATTCATTCTTTTTGAACTTCTGTGCCCTGCAGTTACTCTCCATTCTGGATCCGTTTCCAGATTGCACATAAAAAAAAAAATCTGTGAAGTGTCATTTTAGATAATGATGCTGCACAAAAGACCTAGAGGAAGAACACAATCCCTGTTTAATTCCTGCTCCCAGATTACTGTGGCATAATGGCTTCAGTTCCTGTCACACAATTTGTTTATAAATTCAGACTTTTTAAAAAATGTAACTACACTGTTTACATACAACCTGAGTATCTGTGGCTGGAATAAATAAGTGGCTTAATTGAGAGGCTGAAGCTCATTGCAGGCATATTCATCTCCTTTTCTCACCTGATAAGCTGGTTAAACAGGTTTTGTATTGTTTCAAAACCTGTATGACCACAGGTGACAGCAGGCAGGATAAAATAAGTAGGAAGTAAAACTCTCATGAGTTACTTTCAGACCTTAAGAAATGTTTTCTACCCTGGCCTATCTTGTAGACTAATAGTTAGAAGATAACTTAAACTTAAAGCATGTATAAAAATGTTGCTTGAAAATTGATAGAAGCTAATTTAGAAAACAACTGTCTGAGAAATAAGCTAAAAGTACAAACACAAACAAATATGTTATATAGTATTATTTTTGGACATTGATTTCATATCTTCTGTAGAATGACAGATAATTGTACCTGTTGCACCAAGATAATGATCTGACATGAATTGCATCTGGAAAAATCAATGTTATGCATTTATAGTTTTGAAAAACCAGTATTGTACCAATAAAGGAGAATAAAGGAGTATTATACTGTATTCCCATATTAAAGAAGGTGAATGCTTGCATATAGAAAACAGTTCTCAGATTCTCTTCCTATTGCATAAATAGATACCAACACAAAGACTAATTTTCATATCCAAAGCACAATAACCCATGCAATGTTTATGTGCATTTATTTAAAGTTATTGGATGGGTAAAGCATATTTTCATTCACTGTGGACTGGCAAAAAAAATCACTGTAAAAAAGTAGAAAGGATTGAGGTATATTTCTGCAAGAGAAGAATTCCTTTTAGGAATTACAGCATGGCAATATTTCTCAACCAAGCCAAGTTTAAGATATGTGGACTTCAATTCCCAGAATTCCCTGGCCTGCCATGCTGACTGGGAAATTCTGGGAGTTGAAATCCAGACATCTAAAAGTTGCTAAGATTGAGAAACATTGCAGTATGAAAAAATTGACATACAAAATCAATAATTCTTCTGAATAATTTGGACGGGGGTGCATGTTAACAAACTGAAGTCAGGAAATTGATAACCCGTCTTCAAATATTCAAAGTGGCTGAACAGAATTAGAGACATTTTCAGTGGCTGGATTGAGTGATATTATACTGATTATAGATGGTGACTGAAATGCCTCATTCACTTCCTTTTCTTAACAAAACGTCATGCTGGACTGCCCTCTCTACCTCTCTTCCTCCCTTCCCCCCAAACATGCTGTATTTACTTCTAACATTTGCTTGAAATCATTTCCAGACTTGCATTCCCTCAAACCGCAGCAGGGAGAGTGCAAAGGGAGGCAGAGTGTTCGCTTTTCAACAAATGGGGGTGGAGGGGGGGAATAGATAAAAAGCTCTGATTTATTTATAATTACACACACACACACAAACACACACAAACATGCTTTTTAGTGTGTTGCTGATAAACATTACTTCATTCCCTGAAATCCAGACACACTTCCCTTACTTAAAGAAATGTATTTAAAAACTGTCTGACAAAAGCCTTATATATGTTCTACTTGCAAATTATTTATATGAATTCCAAGCTAGTAAAAAGTTGCCAAATTGATTTGTTTCAGGAAAATTGAAAACTTTGGTTCTTATGAATGGCAACAACAATCAGTTGCAGACATCTTGGCAGAGAAGCCACTAATATAGCAAATTGCATTCCACAATTTTGTTAATCTAAACGCAAAAAAAGTCCCAACTTCTGAACCCAAGAATCCTTCAATAGCTCACTTGCTTTTTTCCCTGGAAATGTTTTTCACTTCCCTTGCAAAATCCAATGGGTTCCTGCTTTTAGGACTAATTAAAAGATGATTGTGGTATAGATAATAAAGGAGATGAAAAAGGCATACAGTGGCACTTAAAAGTTTGTGAACCCTTTGAATTTTAAATATTTTTCCATAAGAAATATCAATAGTTGTGAGAAAAGGCAAAGAAATGGGCCCAGAACAAAATAGGATGATGGACTAGTTTCAAAAATCCAGGATTGCTGGAAACTAAAGATAGAGCCAAAGAACTAGAAACCATCCTTGAGACTAATACATTGAAAGACAAGAAGTTGGTTGGTTGTATGAAGATATCATACAACAGAATCCAGAGCATGTTTTGAGTGGGTTATTAGCACCATTTTAATGCAGCAGTCAAGATCAACTCTCAATTTCTCCATCATCCTCTTAGACTATAATAAGCTACATACAATTACAGTATATTAAAGACAATATTTCAGTCTATTTTGTGTTAATAGAAACTTGTCAGACAGAAGCTCTGTCATTAATTTAGAATATTACTGAAATTATTTACCGGGGGAAAAAATCCATAAACTTGTGGATGTCAACAGTTACAGTATTTAATTCTTCCTAATCAGGCTTTCATCAAAGCAAGCTTCTGTCCAATATAATCAAGTCTGCATTATTTACACATACAGACAGCAAATTTTTACAGGGCTTAATATTTTCAGATTAAAATAAAAATACAGTAGGTGTGTTACTTTGTCATTTCTATCTGTGCAGTGAAGTAGGACACTTTTATTATGACAAAAGAGTTGACAGTTGAAATGCAACCCTCAATAATAATTTGTTGATTCCGCTTATCTGTCTTTTAATGTAATGAGGAGAGCACAGAGGTAGAAACTTCAAATATTTTAAAAGTTTCTTTCCTCTATAGAGAGAACAAAAATAAACAGGCAAAAAGGCCATGCCACAAAATACTAACCATTATACTTAGGATATGTTTAATGAGATGTTAAGGAATGTTTTTTCAGAGGCAACTGAATTTGTGTCTGGACTCCATGATTCAGGTTGAGATTAAAATGGAAATAGATCCACTTAGATCCAGATCTAAGATTAGGATGCCAATTCTTTTCTGAGATGAAGCACTTCTAAATTCAATGAATTTTATTTTTGAGGAGGTGCAAATAAGAATGCACAAATAAAAACTTTACTACTGCCCCTTGTCATTGTTTTTATTATCTGGTTATTATCTCAAATTCTGTGTTTTCCAGAATACTTTAAAATTGCATAAAAAGTTAGTTCACTTTATCTCTACTACAAATACATTCTGGATGAGATAACCTATAAGACAGAATAGACAGATAACCTATAAGACAGTTAACCCTTTCTCTACTGTTTTCCCCAATAAAAGCTGTTTTGCTTCCCTTGGGGGTTCAGTTCCTTGTTTATAAGAAAGACAGGAGTTGGGGGTGGGGGTGAATAAGGACAACAACACTCTTCAAGCTGCTGCATTTCCACTAGAAATTGTCCTGTCTTCAGAGTGTGTCTTGGAGCAGAAATTGGCCATCTGGCTGATGTTACATACAACTGTTTTTAAAAGGCATAGCCATTGTATAATAGAATAACAACCAATTAAGATTATATATGCCTAGTGCAGTTGTTACATCCAGCTACTTACAAGACCCATGGTGGCATAGTGGGTAGAATGCAGTATTGCAGACTAATTCTGCTGACTGCCAGCAGTTTAATTCTGACCAGCTCAAGATTGACTCAGCTTTCCATCCTTCCGAGGTGGGTAAAATGAGGACCCAGATTGTTGAGGGTAATATGCTGACTCTGTAAATTGCTTAGAGAGGGCTGTAAAGCACTGAAGCGGTATATAAGTCTAACTGCTATTGCTATTATAGCAGACCGGAGTAGAAATGTATTAAATAGCAGGCAGAAAGGTGAGTGCCTCAGTAAGGAATTGTACCAAAACTAAGCTAAGCAGGACTTATTAAGACATAGGAAAAAAAGCCCTATAAGTTGCTGTTAAAAGACAATAGAAAAAAGGCCCATAAATTGCTGTTAAAAGACAGAGGATAAACTGAATGATGGGGAGAATGGCAAAAGCAACCAGGGCGTATGATTTTTGAACTACTGTGTTTCCCCCAAAATAAGACCCTGTCTTATATTTTTTTGAACCCTGAAATAAGGCGCTTGGCCTTATTGCCATGCTCTCAAAAGCCCGATTGTGCTTATTATCAGAGGATGTCTTATTTTGGGGGAAACAGGGTACATTTAATAAAAATATATTTATAACTTTGCCACAACTGACTGTATAAATTGGTCTTCATTTGGCATTCTGAACAGATGGACAAGTCCTATTTGCAGGGTATCCCAAATCGTCCTCAGTTCATCTGACTAACTTCGTTTAGGGTGTGCCAACAGGACAGTAGAAAAAAGGTTGTCAGGCTTATGTATCCTAGCTTTCAGTCTTTTAAGTGAACTGCCAGATGTCCATGGTTAGGGTTAGTGTAACACTTATTTTTGTATCGATAAAAAGATTTCACACTTATATATGATTTGAGTCAGCTGAAGTTCAATATGAGTAAAAACTCAATTTGATTCAAAAGAAAAAAAAAGTGCAAATTGGAACAGAAATGAGCTCTGAGAGCCACCTTCCCTGTTTTGTGCTCTTTAAAAACCTCTTTTCTTGCAGGAGTCGAGTTAGAGTGATGGACAGGCTCTGAGAGTTGTAAAAAATTTGATGGGGGGCGGTTATTTCCTAAAGGGATGCTGTTTTTATTGCCGAGTTGCTTATATTTATTGTTGCTTTAATTTTTGTAAAACTGCCCGGAGTAGTCAGGGATGGGGGAAGTCTACAAATTCAACAAATAACATAAAAAATAAGTTATTACCCATGCAGTAAAGTTTTGGTGTATCTCCTTGGGAATATAAAATCCTTATATTGTTTTTGTTACTGTATTGCACATTCTTTTGAAAATGAATTTTTTTTAAAAAAATGAAAAGGGGGCCTAACCCTTTTGTTTTAAATGTTATAAGATGTGGTAGTTTGAGACCATTCACCAGGAGACAATGACTTCTAGTCCAATTTTAGGCATGAAAACCAGCTGGGTGACCTTGGGCCAGTCATTCTCTGGCAAACCAACCTCACAGGGTTCTTGTTGCAGGGAAAATAGAAAGGGGAAGGTGTGTTCTCATGAAGTTCTAAGCTCCATTTCTGCAACCTGGGGAAGGACATCAGCTTAGCTCGATGCACAGAAAGGAACTTCCTCCACCTGGTAGGGTACAGGAAAGGACTTTGGAGCTTCATGATTTAAGCTTCATTTCTGCACCCCACTGGAGGAGTTTCCTTCTGTGCCTGAAGAGTAGTTGAACTCCTGCGGGGTGCAGATCATGTTCACCATTTCAATACACCCAGGAGGACTTGAAAGAATGGTGCAAGGCCGCCTCTTACAGATAGTGCAAGGCCGCCTCTGTAGGAAGGCTGGGCATAAAATGTAAATGAAACAATTTCTGTATGCTACTGGGCCCTGCAACTGGTTGAGGCTGACTGCCCCGCAGTAACTTTGCTTGCACCGGTGAACCCTGTAGCCAGCCAAGACCTCCAGAGCCTCCCCAGCCTGAGGCATCCCATACTCCACTTAACAACCCACACAATTGCTTAACAACTGCAACTTTGAGAGCTGGGATTGGAGTCATTGAGCAAATTGGTCACGTGCGCATCTCGCTGAATGACCGCTTCACTCAATAACCAAGATTCTGGTCCCAATTGTGATGGTATGTTGAGGATTGCCTGTAAGACTAAACTTATACAAATTCAATTTCCTCCCAAATTATAGCACAGAACAAATGGGATCCTTCAAGTATTTCTGAATTACTATATTTTTATAAGTCTAGAATCTAGATCAACATGTCCTTTCGGAATATTCAAAGAATCTAAAGGACAGCCTACCAATGCTGCCAATGGCTAGTACACACCATACCTAGTCTACCAATGTCACAGTGTTGTATTGCTGATGCCTAAAATGAGAATGGATTATATATCCACAACTAAAGAACCACAGACAATTGCTACTAATGAGGCATGACTTTTGTGGTATGATATCCAATTCTATATAATACTAAGTTCCATAGAGGGAAAAAGGAGACTATTTTCACATAATTGCTAGATTAGGATTTTTAAACCATGTTTTATTGACTATATTACAATAGCCCATTCTACACTCAATACAAATAGGAGATTTGCACTTTACACTAAGCCCAAAATCCATGCTATGACTTAGTCCTAGGTGTGAACCATATTATGGGAGCATAGGATCTTAATGGAAAGCAATAAAATGTGGTAGTGTAATGTATTTACAATATTACACAATTTAAAATAAAACACCTACCAAATAACCCTTCCACCCAGCATATGGACTAGTAGCTAACTTTCTCTGTGCTGATTTTTGTTTTAAAACGATATATTATAGCAAGCAATCGGTCAAAGTACAAAGGTCTTTGAGGAAATAAATGCAAAGTAGGTATACTGCAAATTGGAATATGTATAGAAAAAGCTGTATGCACCCATCCCCAAAACAAAAATGCTAAATGTGTCTGCATCCTTCTGATTCTGAAAAAAATACCAAGAAAGTGCTAGTAATGAAATCCAATTCCAAAACGAAAAAAGGAAGAGCAAAATACAGCTCTGTTTAAAAACTAAATATTTCGATATAGATAGCTAAAAGATGAGGTAAGTGATATAAAATGTACTTTAAAGAATAAAGGAACAATAAATGGGGGCAGAAACAGAGACAGATTAAGAAATCTGATGACCTATCCAGCGAATGTTTACTATAGAAATAAAGTATCTACGGTACCAGATCCCCTTGTTTTTAACTACCAAATTTTCTTTTGAGAAACTAACAATCGTTATGAATCTTGGGGGACTAAGTACTACTTTGCAGTATATGGATTACAAAAAGATCCCAGTAGGGTTCATTGCATTACAGTTAAGAAGATCCCCAAGAGAGAGCAAACAGTCCTAAATATAACAAGTTTATTAAGTCTCCCAATTAACTGCATTAAACATATGCATTTATCTTTCCCAATTACCCTAATACCCGAGAATAACTCTTTTCAGTTATTTATCTCTGAACACATATATAAAACACCGTGAGATTCAAAATTTGTCAATATGAGTAGCAGGAGGAGGAGGAAGGGAATATTTCAAAAGCAGCAGTTTTCTTTTGGAGCTACTTCTGCATTTCAGCCTGCAGTGTAATAAGAGTCCTGGAGGTCAGACAGTGTGAGCCACAACTCAATTAACTTCTTTATCGTTTGTCTGAACGCCATATTGCTGGTTCAGAGTACAGACATTGACCAAAGACATTTCAGTGACTTCAGCTCAAAACAACCAAAGAATGTTTATTTCCTAGCATTATTCTTCCTAACAGCCAGTTTAATCTAGTCTTTATTTGAACAAGGATTAGGGTACATATACTCCAGTTTAAACAAATTTGAATTAAATTTAAAGTCCTTCTGAGCCAACTTACCCAGCGAACTATAGTGCAGATTTCCTCTAAAGTCAAAAATAACACACCCTTCGGACACAGAAGCATTAAAAACATACATTTGTTTTATAATCAAGCCTCGGTCCCCTGAAGTCAGTTTTTATAGTGGTTTACCCAACTCATGCAATTATCAGCTTAGTTTTGGTAACCTTTAGAACTTTTAAAGAATGGTCTGTGTGAAACTGAAATTTTCCAAAACCATATAAAAGGATTCTACATTTCGGTCAGTAACAGTCAAGAAGTTGCCATATCATCACATAAGTTTGAAAATTTCTAGAACTTATTCTCATCTTGCAATGGCACGTAGGCTGCTATGGGTAAGCTTCAAATGCCTCTCTAGAGCTGCTTCTAAGCAGACTATAAATAGATTGAATTTCCATAGTTAAATGTAGAAAAATCTGAAATCTCGGTATTTGAAAATCAATGTAACACTAATGCGTATATTGGTAGATATCCCCCCCCCTTTGGCCATAGTGGCAGTATTTGCATGATACACTGAACCATAAATAAATCAATAAGTTTTAAACATAATTTGTGATTCAACTTGTGTACTTAGTTTTTATCTGAGTGTTATATGAATTCAGAAAATTGGAATAAGAACACCACGATTAATCATACATCATCTGTTGAAGTGGGTGGCTATAATAAATATAATGAATTAAATACTATGAAATAAGTATTTAATCTGGACATCTACAGGGTTGAAATAGACATACGCTAATATAATTTTTTCTTAAAAACCCAAAATGGGAAGGGCTATTGTACATTAGGGATTACTAAGTAAGAAAACTGGAAGGGGAAACCTAACAGAAATAGGTGAAGGTTTAGAGGACTCCCAACAACAGAGTTAGTGATTGCATTTGTAAATAAATTATTGCAAAGATGGATTTAAACCAGGTCCATTTATTACCGGTATATGCAAACAATTCTACAGTATGAAATCAACTGGCAAGAATATCTCAAGTGAGTTCAAAATAAACAAAGACAAAATTGGATTGTCTATGATTTCTCCCGATATCAGCTAGATATTTTAAAGATTTTTCCCAAACACATATCATTCATTAGAATTGCCAGAATGACTATTCATTTTTCTTAGTCTCTGAATTGACAGGTGGTAGTGATTCTTGATACCAGACCTGGTCCAGGAACAACTGTGTGATGATTCTCCTACTGAAGTTAATTCATACAGAGTTTAGTAGCTGAAATTTTCAGTTTAAATAACAACTGCATATAAAAGCCTCTTGAAATATAAAGTAAGCTATCCTTGGTTAAAAGAAAAAAAATCCTTTCCAGCTTCTAACATCTCTCTCAATGGAAAAGGTGTGGGGGAACCACAATATTAGCTTGACTTGATTCTTCTCAGTCAGAGTTTTGATTGCAATAGTGATGTGTAAAATTGTCCCAAAGGAAGTTATATATGGTCCTAACAATAATTTCTGGTGCCAAGAAGAGATCAGGTTGTTTAAAGACTTTGGATCATTGATTTGCAATTAAATTATCTTCTCTTCTCCTAAGTAGAAGAAACATGGGATAGAAAATAAAATCAAATTTCTACCAGATACGGACAAGAGCTAACTTTCAGAAAAAACACTTTTTTATTTTCCATTGGTCACAATACATGGATACTCAATTAGTTTTCATCTTAGTTTAGGGACTGCTCTCTAATAAATACTGAATAATCTTGGTTATTTAATTTTGTGTGTGTGTGTGTGTGTCTTCCTGTGTATAATATTTATTACATATATCCACACACTTGCAATCAGGAAAATTACACACAAAAAATTAGATAATTCAACAAACTACCGTGTTTTCCCTAGAATAAGACCCTGTCTTATATATTTTTTAACCCTGAAATAAGTGCTTGGCCTTATTGCCATACGCTCAAAAGCCTGATTGGGCTTATTATCAGGGGATGTCTTATTTTGGGGGAAACAGGGTATTCTTCTTTCAACCCACTTCCTCTTCTGTAATCTAGAACTTTCATTTATGAGGTTGAGATATATTTATTCAATATATATAGCCACTGATCTCAAACAAGTAACTCTGGGCAGCGAACTGTCATAAAATCAATTAAAACCAAATTACAAACAGGATACAAAAATTAAATATACATAGCAGCTGAGGAAATTATGAGCTGTAGATGTTAACATATCTAGGAAACAGGACACCTCACATACTCAGGACCCCAGGCCCAGGCACATAACCATGACTCCAACTTCTTACAAAGAGTGAACATGGGGCCATCCTAATTTCTGAAGGGAGAATATTCCAGAGGGCAAGTACTATGGTAGAAAAGGCATGTATCCTAGTCCATGATAGCTGACGTTCCTTGGCTGATGGGACTTGGAGCGTGCCCATCCTGATGGGACTGGAATGGACAGGTAAAAACAACTGGGACAAGACAGTCTCTCAGGTAAGCCAATGAAGGGCTTTGAAGGTGACAACCAGTACCTTTAGTTGCATCCAGAAACACACCAGCAACTAATGCAGCAGTGTTACATGTACCAAATACCCAATATCATTTACTATCTGTGCAGCTGCATTCTGTACTAGTTGAAGCTTCCAAATACCCTTCCAAGGAGGGTTCCACTAGAACACATTAGAATAATCCAGATCAGAGGTCTGTTGCTCACAAGGGCATGGGAGACAATGAGCAGAGACTCCAAGTCCAGGTATGAGTGCAAGTGGCACATAACCCAAAGGTGTGCCAAAGCCTCTTGGCCAGAGCTGCCAATTATTCTTCCAACAGGAGTCAAGAGTCTAGGAGGAACCCTAGATTGCATACTGGATCTATCTATGTCAGTGCCACCCCAGGACCAAAAGTGGAAGTACCTTGGCACAAGAAGGCCCAAACTCTTAGGTATATGAAAAACTATTTAAAACTAAATTAAGTTAGCTACAATTATTCCAATTGCTGAAGTTCATTTAAAAAAAATCAAAACTATAAAATAAGCAAGACTTTGATTTAATAAAAAAACAAATTAAACATTATTTGATAGCTTTGATTAAAACAAAGTGTAACTTTTAAGCAATTGGAATAATTGAAACCTTACGCACAATTTCTAGTGTTCCCGAAGATAGTTATACCTGTTGTGTAAAACAGAAATCTTCAAAATTCTGGCTTACTATGAATGAATTTGTCCATTGCTGCATACTGGTGTTACTCCTGTTTTAAATCCTTCTCCCAGCGTGTGGAAGTAAACAAACCATGAAAGATCTTTCGGTAGTTTATTTACAAGGAAACAGGGACCAAAACGTTTGGTTTGTTCCCTCAGACTGGTTGAAAGTTTCTGGTTCTTGGCTTGTTTGGCAGAAACAAGCCAGAGGGTTTCAATTCATGGTTCATGGTAAACAAATCACAGGAGTTTTTGTGCTTTGTTAGTTCTTTCATGGCAAGAGAGCCAAAGCAAATCTGATCAACTAGAATTTAAATTACCACAAAGTACAAACATGACCACTAGAAGTACATGGTATTGCATGGCAGCATTTTACATTTTTTATCAGTGATTTTGGAATTTCAAACTGAAATGTTTGCAGAGGATTTGGTTTTTTTTTGGTGAATTAAATCACTTCAATATTTTATCTGCTTTTGAACAAAGTTATACATCAACTGATTCCTATAATAATTAAAAGTAATGGTTTCCAACTATATAAAGCCTTTATATCACCCGGAAACACAATTCAAAGGCTGATTCAAGTCGTCTATATAACTTTTGTGGAAAAATATATGCTAAAAAGCAAAGTGAGAACAGTGAAATTCAGGGTTTTTGTTTGACTTGACATTCACATATTATGACATTAAGTAAGCTATCTCACTGGCAAGAGAAATGATCCAGGACCTAGCTAGACCTATTTGACTCTGTCCAAGTATAAGAAATTTCCAGAAGCCATGGACTTAGCACAGACAAACCAATGTTCCTCCATGGAATGGAAAGTCCTCCATCTGTAAAATCATGAACATTTGGGATTTGTCGCCTGAAACGTCATAATGCTAACATCATGTTTTAATGCCTGGGAGGATTTCCCCCCTGGATTAAGGGATACATTTATTTATTTAAGAAAATAATACAAGGCTATATAGAAATATTAATAAATATATGAATAAAGAACACATTAAAATAGAGACATATGCAACAGATAAAACATCTTATGCAGATTGTGTTCAAAAGCTTTTTTATCATGCCTCTAATAACTTTAATATGTTGATGCCTTGTTTGAACAAAATGTCTTTAAATACAATGCTCTTTTAAGGGGATAAAAGGTATCTTTAGAGGCATGATATTCCATAATCTAGATATTGCCACAAAAACATACAACTCTATGAACCACTGGACAAGTACTTTATCAGAATCTGAAATGCCTCTCTTACAGCTTTTAAGGCAGAGATGAGGAACTTGTGGCCTTCCAGAAATCCCAGTCAGTGCAACCAAAAGGTTCCTCATAAGTGTTTGAAAAAGCAAACAGTTCTGATTGTTCTCTTATTCTGAGAGCAAATCATTATAGGCTTTACATGGGTCCTTTAAACTTTTTGAGAAACAAGGAAGCCACTGTCATTCTTGCAAATCAATGTCACCCTACTCCAAAACCACCAATCAAGACCCCTTTCTTGCGTTTTGGACTACCTGAGGTTTCTGTTCAAGGGCAGCCTCATGTAGAATGAATCCATTCTGGATATAACTTGCATGTGTTATTCTGGCTTTCCTGTGATCAAGCACATTTGACATATCACCCAAACTCAAGAAAGGCACTCCTGAGTCCCAAGATAATATTTCAGAAGCAAATACAATTTTATGACTCTCCCCACAATAATATTAATTTTTCTACGTAATGCTCGTCATGCAAAACAGCATGAACACCTGATTTCTAAATCATCTGATTCTTAATTAATAACATCTGTTTTAGCACAAATTTCAGTTTGTTCTCCCTCATTCAGATTAATATTTTCAAATATGTGACATTAACATTTTGTAATATTAAATACTGCTCTTTCCTTTGCACATAAATGTTAACTGAGTAACTTTCCAGATTTTTTTCTGGGCACTATCTTAGAAAGTCTGCGAAGAGAGAGAAGATACATAAAAAGGCAAATTGGTTCTAAAAGCAATTTTTAAAAATATCTCATACATTATAAAATGCAAATAGCATATACGCTAGAGTTAGCTTCCATATTTTATAAGTTATTTATTGCATTTGTATTAAAAAGGACAAAATAGATTTTACATTCAGAATATATTATGATAACTTCATTCCAACAAAATAGCAAGAATTCCAAATTTTCATATTATCAATTATCCTAAACTTCTCCCTAAACATTCTTGGCTGTCAAGTATAAAATATACATTTACTACTTTGATGAAAAATAATTAAAAAATACAAAACACAAGCTCCAACTTGATTAAATATAGTGGATCAGTACCAACTGGCACAGGTAATTTGGCACAAACATAAACAATGGCAACTCATGAAAAACATAAATCATGTTTCTACAACATCAACAAAAACTGTGGAAGCTAAGTTCCACCCCCCGCTAATTTAAAGCATTAATGACAATATAGGAAAAACTATGTAGCAAATTGCTTTAGAGTTCTAGCTCTATATTATTTGAATTTTGATACTGAAAAACTTTCTCTGAAACCTATTTATAAGTCTATCTTGGCAATTTGTAAAGGAACTGTTTGAAAATGTAAGTTCAGAGTTTAAGTAGCATAATTTGTGCACATTTATAACCAGTGAGTGTGAAAAAGTAGATTAGTCAAGCACTTAAGCAAATATTTAGAAATATAGTAGTAAGTGATGATGAATGTAACTGAAATAAAATCCACAAAATGCTAAGCCATCATAATACAGGTTGTCTCAAAGGTGCTTTTTTAACAGGCAACTGGACTTCGTTTTTCTTTGAAGATGTTTTGCTTCTAATCCAAGAAGCTTCTTCATAATACAGGTTGTTTCTGGCATAGTATGACATAAACTCACTCAAAAAGTTAAATATAATCCAAAGCACCATAGCTAGTTCAACCCATTTTATTAAGAATGCGCTTATGTGTGAATCAGGTTATAGGAGTAAGCACGAAACTATAATGTGGTGTTCCTAAGTTTGCTCCATTGGCATAACAATGTTTTTTTTAACTTAAATTAAACCATAGCTTAGTATTATGAATGGATATTTTCTATAAGTGGGATAACATAATTTTCTAAGTCAGCCTTTTCATGGTTTGATGTATAAACTATAATTTGCTGGGCTCACATATAATAAGCCAAAACCAAACAGATTGTGTTTTTACATGTTTACATTATTAGACTAGATCACACATAAAGTTTATCTGTGGTTTATTAAGTCATTATTTACTGAACTATTCACAACTGGCTGGATTCATCTACTGCATGCTAAATTTTAATGCAGTCTATTTGGTTTTTGCTTAGCATCCTATACAAATATATGAATTGTGATTTGTAAATTTATGCTTTCCTAAATAAACCCAGGCAGATATGGATTATTCAAATCATACTTAACAAGTGATACTTTAGCATGCTAACTTAGTACAGTAATTGATCACTTTTCATGACACAATGGTTGAACATTATCTGTGTTTAAAGCAAGTTAGTTGTCCTATGCCAACAAATTCACCCCAATAGGTAGAAATTGTTTGTCACTCCCACTCCTTTTTAGCCGATATCTCAACAATTTTCTGGTGGCAGCCCCCCCCCCCCCGGCTTCCCGCCCCCCCGCAAATACAAAGTAGTAGTGGCTCACAAAATCAGAATAGTTATAGCTGAGGTGATGGAATTAAATTTCCTAGCGATGTGATAGCCCTTTAACTATAATCTAGCCCAGTGATGGCTAACCTTTTTGTCGTCACATGCCAAGAGTGGGAGGAGTGTGGGTAGGTCGTGCGCACGCGCGCCCACACCCATAATTCAATGTGCCCCGCCCCCAGCGGAAGACCTCTGGAGGGGTGGGGAAGGCCCTTTTCACCCTTCCCAGGCTCCTAGAAAGCCTCTGGAGCCTGGAGAAAGCGAAAAACGGGCCTTCCCCACC